>CM077153.1:13167489-13209375 GCA_039583875.1 Platanthera guangdongensis | reverse complement strand
GTATCTGATGTTGATTCGGTAGATGTATTTGTAATCGTTCTAACCTGATGGATAATTTGGCTCATCTGAAACTTGAACATTCTCCACAATGCCTCAGGACGGGCTATAACCATCTACCATTAATGTAATTAATTGATTCCATCGTGATGGGTATCAGTTGGGAGCTGAAAAGATTGATCTGGGCCTTTATATACATATTTGTATAAATATTTTATACTATTGATACTGCTGTGCAGATCTCAACTGTAGATGACAGTTGTATTTTAAAAGTAACCCACGGGTTGTATGGAACAACCATCTGTTGTCAATGTTGAAATTTGTGTTTCTGCCTAAAGTTATGTAGCAGTTATTGTTTCTTCTTCTATATATTGGATACGCGTCATTTCCTTGAAGTGTTGTCTCTGAGTACTGCTTAGGAAAACACTTGCTACAAATGTTGTTATGCATACATTTAGCATTTGGATTGTACGGTCTGCATGGCCCATGAATCATGTGATTTAGTACAGCCTCATATAATGCAGGCTCTTGGTTTGCATATGGTATTTCGGCTCGTACGATTGAATCATACTCATCAGGAGAGCTTAATTTGTAAGCTGATTCTAGTAATACTAACATATGTACATGAGGTAATCCTCATTTTTGAAATTCAATGATGTGAACATGCGCGACAACTTTTCCCAAGACACCTCTTTTGAATATATCTTTTTTCAGCTCTTCATATTTTAAACGAAATATTCTAGTTAATATATCTGGAAGTTCATACGGAGACTATCCTTCCATTAGGTGGTCATTAATCTCTTTCCATTCTGGATTACATGTCATTGTTATAAACAAATCTGGTTTACCACTGTGTTGAACAATTGTCATAGCATCTTGGTATCATTGGTATAGATCTCGTGGGCTGCATGTAAATGATGATGACAGTATTGTTTTTTCCCCACACTACCTAATAAAAAAGATTAGTAGTTACAGCGTAATATTACAGATTAACTAAGTAATACAATTGTTTAAAGTAATTTATTTGATGTACCGGCATTATTTTCTCCAACATTAAAGCAATCTTGTAAACCTGAATATAGTTCTGCACGTAGGTCACTTTGGTGCAATCTAATAAAGTGTAGTTTTGTGTTTTGACCTTAACGTAGTTGTCGACTACGTATTGCTGGAGCAATCTTCTGCTGCGCAATAGAGTTGAATTAGATGCCTCTCGGATCTGCAGGATGGTAATTACAAACTTTAGAGTATATCTGAAGACAGTAATATTTGTAAGTGAAATAATTTTAGCACTGTCTTATTACCTGAACATGTATGAGTAGTAATCACAATATGTGATTTTTGAGTTGTTCAATGACTGTAAGTTGCAAGACCATCCAAAAGTGTCATAAGGTAATAGTAATGGATACTGAAGTGGATCGTAGAAGCCTGAGTATTCAGGGATATTCAAAAGTTGATCTCTGGTTGTTTGAATAATGATATCTCTTTCGTGTGTTTCACAATAGTCTTCTTGTGCAACCAATATAGCAGCAACTTGAGACGCAATAGGTAAATTGTATTGAAGTAGATTAGATGGACGTTCTTTTATCACCAGCTTGTATTCTTGTATATCTGGTCGACGGGATAGTTGACGGAACATTTTTACGTAGGGGTTGCACAAATCCAGTATGTGTGTTAATTGTTGAAGTAACTCAACTTGCAACTCATTATTTTCTTGTAAGCGATTCGAGGTTTCATGTTCAGTGTCATAGATGAATAATTGAAGAAATCGTGGTCTTGACCCGTCAGGAGGTGTATGGCTTCAAATTCGATGATAAATTGCTCCATGTGCCCGGAAACTATAAATGCCTTGGTGAAATGATGGTATGGGATCGTCCATTGTAACACCAAATGATGTGAAGGCAAATATATGGTTGTATGAGCGCAAACTTTTCCTAAAGTGTTTGCCTTCCGCGCTTTGATCAATGAATAGATTCAGAAGCTCAGTGGATGTTTGGATTTCAGGAAGGGAGATTCTGCCCCGATTACAACACATTGTGTTTGTTTCACGATAGAATAATTTTGCATGACAGTTGGAACAACTTGTTGGCATGGGTAATTCAAATTGTGTCTCGAAATGGGCTGGGTAGAAATTTCTTGCACAATTACATTGAATATATGATCTAATGCCTGACTCAATAATGTCCTCAACGTCCTCATCGTCATTGTCTGCTTTTGAGCCAGAGCTGCCATTATTTGGTGGAACTGCAACTAAGACGCAATAACTTTGTAATCGTAATAACTCAGGAAAACGAAATATGTACTTGTAATTTGACTGCACCTACTGTTATTGTTGGATGCGCTGATGTTGAACTTTCACCGTGTTGTAAAGTTGAGTGGGTGTTCAGAAAGTTGGGCAATGTTGTTGTTTGTTGTTCGTGGAGATGTCGCTTCTCTCATCTTCTCATGTTTAGTGCAGTACACTATAGTGGAGTCATATTATTTCTTCATATGCGGGCTGAGTTACGATTTAGTATACGTCGACGGCTTTCTGGTATGTGTACGTAATTTGTAATTAGGTTATTTTGAATAAAGAACTCAATGGCTTGTAAGATGCTGTTTTCCTAATTTGTAGGACCTGGCGTTAGAACATTTGAAGTAAATCTTCACCCGACGCCTGTTCCATTTTGTATATATACCTATTGTACCTAATATTATTGGACAAATAGTAGTGGACAAATAATATTCAGTATGCGCAAACGCAGGAAGCAATAGAAAAGAATCAGTGAAATGTGCAGCTTTGCAATGTCATGAGTTCTGCATACAACAATAGAGTAGTGGAGTATACAATAGCACAAATGCAAGTGCTAACGAAGATGGTTATAAGTAACTGGAGTACATAGCTGAACAAATGATAATAAACACCGGGTAAATGGCAAAATAGCAGAAGGTACATTAGCATAACATGTGAACATTGGTACATGTCAGGTACATATTCAGCAGAAGTGCGAGTAGCCAAATTTTCTATAGTATATTTATATGTACTTTCTTCCATACTATACTTTAATTAATACATTGCTGATAGTATTCTGGTTTAATATCAAACAGTCGTAGCTCATGGGCTGAGATCGTTCTTCCGTCAATTATTTGGTTGTCTATCACATTTGCGGCAGCCTACATCAACGCTTCATCTGCAAAGATCAGTTCTCCTGTCCCAGTCGGGTTGCCCGCTGTGTCGACGTAGGCCTTCTTTAATAAATGTTCAATAGGTTTGAATTATAAAACAAATCAGTTGTAATAATTTATTTTGCAGTGTCGAGTAAGAATCCTTACGTTGGCGTGCAGAAAGCCTAAGAGAGTTTGAAAGAGCAATCTTAAAAACTCAGTAGTTGTAGCATGATTAAGGTTGCTGAGTAATACAGCGAAGTAATACTAATCTCGCATATCTAGGGGTAAATTGTTGTAGGAGTCAACAGACTCGAATGTGGCTGCCAGGTCGTTCTTACGCATCACGTTTGCTGAGGAGGCGTACTCAGTCATCGCAAATGTGTAGGTACGTACTTTATCAAATGACAAAGGGCAATCTGAGATCGAATTAGGTAATGATTTTAAACAAAAACTTTATTTCAAAGCTGACAGTAATATGTGTTATCAAAAGAAGAGCTAAAAACAATGATATTCAGAACTGAGGTGGAAAACAATGGAGTAGTGGAGTATACAATAGCACAAATGCAAGTGCTCATTTGAGGTTCGACTCGCATGTGTCAATATTGACCATAGGTATTTATGGTGATTTCTTCAAACATATTGAGCATTGGTGTCGTTAAAGTCAGGCTTATGGTTGGCCCATGACAACCAGATGAACGTGAGAACTTTTTGTTTGATACTTTTTCATCTAAGAGCACGATGCATATTAAAGAAGAATCTTGAGGGCATTTTCTTCTAGAAGCAATAGCATTAAGAGGACTCATTGTTTGCTTACTTCCTATGTTAATATTTTATACTATCAGAACATATATTTATATTCAGTAGACATGAAAATAATTTTTTTATTTATAATAAGTAAGAATCTGATATGTTAAAATATTCTTGACATGTCGTCAACTTCAGCCATCCGATATTAGAAAAAATCAACCCGACATATTACCGACATTCGATATAACATTGGTTGGGAGGGATTGACATTTGAATGCAAACACCTCATCACATAAGCATGAACCCCTCTATTTTTTGAAAAAAACATGTATGTTTATATTTCATAGCATGCATACAAATACCCTTGGAGTGGAGGCCTCAGGGGTAATTTTGTGCATTCATGTTATGAAATGCAAACTTACATGAGAGGAGTTTGTAATTTCAAAAGATGAAGAGGCGCACCCTGTAATTTGCGAATTCCTAGGGAAGGTTTGAGTAATTATGAGAAGCTGGGATTCCTATTGGCATGATTATCGACGCTTACTGTGATATTATTTTGCATAATTTTCATAAGAATGAAAGATCAACATAGAATCTTGAGTGCGCAGTTAACTTTCATGTACATACAGAGTTTGACATGAACATCTTTGATGTTCAAATGCGAATGTTTTGCAAGCTATGGTAGTTTGGATCTGTCAATGTGGACTTCTCCATGCGTTGATTGAGGAGAGGAGCCAAAACTACATATGGATGCTGCTTTATATCAAACTGAACTCAAAATGTCCAAGCCTTTAAATAATTTGTCGTCTAGTTTAAACTTCTCTAATTCCACAGAGGAAATACATTCACCAGGGAGTGGATTACGAAGAACAACAGAGTCTGTATCAGTGAAGTAGCAGTCCTCTCTTGAGATATAAGGGTACATAAACATCCTTGAACAAGATGTGATCGCAGCAGCTAGTTGGACAACTGAGTGCTTCGGTTGGGTCCATGAATTTGATGTTATGTCGGCATTGTTCTTGTAGGCTACGATGTAGTTGTTCTCACTAAGCTTATCTACAAAGATAACAAAAGTATTTATCAACAAATATTTGTATTTTGATCTCAAAACTGACCTCAGTTTTAATGAAATTTTAATGACATGTCAACCTTAGAGCAGTTTCATATCCAATTAGAGATGACAAAATCAAAAACTGAAACAAAATAGAATCAGTTTTCAAATCCAGAGCTGATATTAAAATCCATAACTCAAACAAACTGATATTAAAATCAACAACCAAAACAAACTGATATTAAAATCAAGAACCCAAACCTAAATCACAACCAAAAGTGATATTAAAAGCAGCAAACAAAATTAAAATTCCAAACCTGGAAGGGGAAGAAGAGCGCAACAAAATGCGGAAGAGGCAGCGGCAACGACGGTGGCCGCGAAGGCGACAGTGGCAATGATACTAGAAGCGGTAGCGGCAGCGGCTTCGATTTGGGGTTCGATTTGGGTTTTACCTGCGGAAAAAGCGGCGGCAGAATGAAGGAGCGACCGAAGTTCTGAGTCATGGGGAACCAAAACCCAAACCAAAAGTGATATTAAAATAGAACAGCATAAGAGAAATCAAAACCTAGAAGGATCAAATAGAAAAGTTATATTCAAATCCAAGAGTAGAACCGAAATATAAACCTGGAAGGAGAAGAAGAGCGGAGCAAAATGCGGAGGAGGCAGGGACAGCGACTGGAGCAGCGGAGTCGCAACAACAATGGAAATGGAAGTGGAATCAAGCAGGGAAGAAGCGGTTCGAGGCGCAAAATGCGGAAGAGGCAGTGTTGAGCTCGACGATATTCGTGCTCAGGTCATGTACTTTCACTGAACTCAGGTCGACGAATACAGATTATCAGCTCGACGAACTTGGACCACAGAATTGGGAAGCTTTTCACAGAAAGCAGTTAGCTGATCTCAGGTCGACGAACTTGGTTCTTTGGTCAACAAACAAGAATTCTCAGGTCAACGAACATGATTTCTAAGCTCGACGTACTTGGATCTCAGGTCGACGAAATATGTTCTCTGGTCGACGATTCATGTGCAGTTCCAGACTTGGAAATTTCCCTTATTTTGTCCTTATTCTATAGCAATAATTCCTGAGTAATTAATGCTTTTATTCTCTGAATATAGCTGTTAGTGGCAGCATTGATTACAGTCTTCATCATGAATATTACTTGCTATTTTTAAGGGATAGTTGGGGAAATTCATTAATACAAAAATTCTCTCTAGCCGCATTTCATTCTCCAGGCAGTTAACATTTTATAAAAAGGAATTCAAAATTCAGAAGAGAATTTGACTGAACATATAAAAGAGATTTTCTCTTTCAGTCGATAAGAAGAACACATAGAGAACAAGACAGAACTGATAATATACAAAACATATGAAATCATTCAAGAAAAAAATTTTTGTTCTGTCTTCATCAAGTGTTCTCCTTCCAGCAAGCTTCCAAGAGACAATCAACTTCAATCTTTCTGCATCTTTCCGGAGAAATTTTTATAAGACCTACTGACCCTGCAAATCTCTCAATCTTCCTGAACAGAACTTCATCTCAGGGGGAGCTTTGACACCATCAAGGAACCACAAGTGTTATCAGTTGTTTTGAGAAAAGAGAAGACAACATATAAATTTTTTTGTTTCACCCCACTGTACACAGGGTTCTAGCTCCCTTCAAAAGTTAAACACCTGGTTGCAAGTCTCCTGATCAAAAGACTTGATTTGGTTTGTGGGCACCTAATCAAAAGCCTGAATGGTTTCCTGATCTACCTGAAGCAGATCTTGTGGTGACAGACACCTGATAAAAAACCTGAGTGGATTCCTACCAGGATGGTAGAAGAGTGGATGTACCCAAGTTTTAGGGGAACCGCTATAAAATTCTTGTGTCGTCTGTGATGCTATCTTATTTTTACTGTGTGATGCTTGCTGAATAGTTTAGTTATATTTCTGCACCTACTGATTACACTTATAAGTATTACTATTTTAATTCCGCAATAAAAATCTAACAAGATTTTAAAATACTCTATTCACCCCCCCCCCCCCTATAGAGTTAAACAGATCTAACACCTTTGGTGGTATCTTCCATACCATCCTTCAATTGGTATCAGAGTCTTGATTTTCTTGGTTTCACAGATTCACATCTGAACCAAGATCCTTGTTAGATTATTTTTCCCTTCTTTAGTTTTTCTATTGTTCCAGCAATGGCACAGAATAAAGATTATGCTAGCACCAGACCTCCAGTCTCCAACTTGAACAAATTTGCACTCTGGAAGGCAAGAATCAAGCTTTGCATGAACTCTATTGATGGGGATATTTTCAATTCTATTTTGACAGGTCCTTCTCAACCAACAGTTTCAACATCTACAATAACCTCTAACACTCATGCAGTTCCACCACCTGAGTGGACTGATGCTCAGAAGAAAGCCAAAATAGCCGATGCAAAAGCTATGAATATACTGGCCCAGACTATGTCAGATGACATATTTCAAAAGGTGGCTGAATGCACTTCTGCCAAAGAAATCTGGGACTCTCTAAACCAAATGGTGGCAGGATCAGTAGATGAGATAAAGGACAGAAGATCCCTCCTAATATCTTAATATGAGAACTTCAAGAAGGAGGAATCTGAAACAATGGCTGAGATGTATAACAGGCTTAATGTTATCATCAATGAACTAAAGACCCTGGATAAAGATATCTCCTTAACTGAGATTAATGACAAGATCCTAATGTGCTTCCCCAGCACTTGGGATTCCAGGATCTGACCAATTAAAGAAGCCAGGAGTTTGAATGAGATATCCACTAAATCTCTCCTTGGAAAGCTAAAATCTTATGAACAGTTAATCAAGACCAGAGAGGCTGCTAAATTGAAGGCCTCGACCTCTTCAAGGAAGGAGCACAATATTGCTTTCAAAGAAACAGAAGAATCAGAAACCCTTCCTGCCAATGAATAGCGGATGAGTTTGCTGGCCAAAAGGTTCTACAAACTGGCCAAGAAAGACTTCAGGAGAAGGCCATCCAAGAGTGATGATAAACCTAAGTATGACAGAACTCCTATCAAGGAGATTATCTGCTTTGACTACAGCAAGCCTGGGCACATTATTCCTGAATGCCCAGAAGCTTAGAAAAGAGATAGAAGAAAAGAGAAAGAGAACAAAAAGAACTCAAGCAGGCACTCAAGCAAACACTCCTCCAGCAAATATAAAAGAAAGGAAAAAGGCTTCATTGCTGAAACTTGGAGTGATACTGATGAAGAGACCACATCTTCCAGCTCTAGTGAAGATGAAGAAGAAGCCAAGGCAAGAGAAGTCTACCTCATGGCAATCAATGCCTCATACAGCAAGCCTGATGCTGAAGACCAAGCAAAAACTCATTCTGAGGAATCAGAAGAGGAATCAGAGACAGAAGAGGATCAAGTAATCTCATCCTTTGATTTCAACTCTATTGATTTTAAAAATGAATTCAAAGCTTTATGTAATGACCTGATAAAATCTGAAAAAGAAATCAAAATGCTAAGAGATAGGCAAGCTGAATTTGATAATCTATTTGCTGAAAACACTAAGCTCAAGGATGATTTAGTTTTAGCAAATGAACAAATCATTTCTCTGAAAACAGAATTATGTGAGGTCAAGCAACTTAAGCAATCTCTCAATGGGAGAAGCCTTAAGCTGATGGACATCACAAGTACTGTCAATTCCAGACTGAATGACAAGCTGGGCTTAGGTGCTTCATCAAGCTTACCTCTCATACTTAAGAAAAACATATTAACTACTCCAATAAAATTTGTCTCTGAAAAAGGAAAGGAAAAGATAGACAATAATAAAAATGATAAACAACCTAAATTAAATCTTAAGAATAAGAACAGAAACAAGAAAAATCAAAATAAAAACAATGTTCAGCAGATTTCGTCGAACTCCGATTACCGAAATGTGGCTAGTTCGTCGAACTCTGATCGACGATCTATGAACGCCAACATTAGCCATAATAATTCATCTTACTACGATCGATGAATCTTGTATGGTTCTTCGAGCAGAGGTCGACGAATTTGGGGCCCAGAAAATGAATGTATTCATTCTCTGAGAAGAGATCGACGATCTCATCCCATCTCGTCGAACTCCGATCGACGAACTTACAACATTTCGTCGAATCCAGTCAGACTTAACAAAAATCATAACTTTAATAAAAATTTTAATCAACCTAGGAAACCTGTTAATCCATTTGCTAATTGGGAAATTCCACCTAGGAGATATCATCCCTTAGGATATAAATCTCAACCTGAATTTTTTGTTATATCAAGTTTCTCATATCAAAAAAACAAAGGGCCCAAGGTAATCTGGGTCAAGAACCACTAAGTTTTTCCTTTGCAGGTAAAAAGCTGTCCAGCTTTTAATCAACAATGGTATCTGGATAGTGTATGCTCCAAGCATATGATTGGCAGCAAGGACAACCTAACTAATTACAAGTTCAAGTTGTGACCAAAGGTGATCTTTGGTGGCTCAAATTGTGGCAAGTCTGAAGGCTTTGGAGAAGTTAAGATTGGAGCAGTTACCTTCAAAAAGGTTACATATGTAAGTGGACTGAAACATAACCTCATCTCCATAAGTCAACTATGTGATGAAGGTTATCAGGTATCTTTTAACTCAAGCTCTTGTATTATTTCTACTAAAAAAAACCAAACTGTTTTAATTGAAAATAGACATGACAATATATATGTTGTTAATTTTCAATCTGCAATATCAAATATTTGTTTATTTAATCTTGTTAGCAATCAAAATGATTTATGTCATAAAAGATTAGGACATGTTAATATGAAAAACATTGCTAGGTTAACTAAAGACAACCTTGTTAGAGGATTGCCTTCTGGTCCCTATAAGAAGGAAGGCCTCTGCAGGGCTTGTCAATTAGACAAGCAAACTAAATCTAGCTTTAAATCAGTTAATAAGAGTGATTCACCTAGGATCTTGTACTTGCTACACATGGACCTTTTTGGCTCTATTGTTGTACAAAGATTAGGAGGGAAATCTTATACTCTAGAAATTGTAGATGACTTCTCAAGATTCACTTGGGTGTTCTTTCTAAGATCTAAGTCAGATACATTCAAAGTTCTTACAGATTTTCTCGAGACCATACAGATTGAGTACTCTACTCAAGTTATATTGATCAGAAGTGATCATGGTACTGAGTTTGAGTCTCTTCTTATGCATGAGTTCTGTGAGAAGGAAGGTATCAGGCATTGCTTCTCAGCTCCTAGAACACCTCAACAAAATGGGATAGCTGAAAGGAAAAATAGAACCCTAATTGAAGCTGCAGACACATTACTTGCAGATACTTACATGCCCCTATCCTTTTGGGCAGAGGCTGTGAGCACAGCAAACTATGTACTGAACAGAAGCTTAATACATAAACTTAAGAATAAGACTCCCTATGAATTGCTTAAAGGGAAGAGACCTAAAATCACCTATTTTAAAATATTTGGTTGCATATGTTATATTCATAACAATGACAAGAAATATATTAAAAAGTTTGAAGCTAAGGCCGTAGAGGGAATTTTTCTAGGATATTCCCAAGTCAGCAAAGCTTATAGGATATTTAATAAATCTACCTTAAAATTTGAAGAATCAATTCATGTAACTTTTCATGAAACTAACATGTCTTATAAGGAGAAAGAAATTTCTACCAACAACATATTGCAGGTACCTCACTTGTGTGAAAGAGTGGATGATCTAAGCCTCACCCAAGAGGTTCCAACACATCCCTCTCCACAAGTTGAAGATGAAAGTGAAGAAGAAAGTATAGAGGTGACTGAACCCTATCCAACATCTAATGAAATTTCACAAGAGGAATTTATTCCCCAAGCTGTTGCATAACCAGCTCCTCCCACTGATTTTGTCACACTTAGAGATCATCCTAGATCTCAAGTGATTGGAGACATTTCAATTGGTGTGCAAACAAGGCATCAACTCAACCCTGACTTGATGTTTGCTTGTTTCCTCTCTTTCAACTTGAGCCTCAATCCATTAAAGATGCTGAGCAAGATCCCCACTGGATCATTGCAATGTAAGAGGAGCTCAATCAATTTGAGAGATGTAGAGTTTGGGAATTGGTTCCTATACCCAAAGACTACCCAGTCATTGGAACCAAATGGGTGTTTAGAAATAAGTTTGATGCAGAAGGCAACATTATGAGGAACAAGACAAGGCTAGTGGCTCAAGGCTATAGGCAAGAGAAAGGCATTGATTATGATCAGACATTTGCTCCTGTTGCAAGACTTGAGGCTATAAGAATCTTCCTTGCATATGCTGCATTCAAAAAGTTCAAAGTCTATCAAATGGATGTTAAAAGTGCCTTTCTAAATGGAGAACTCAAAGAAGATGTTTATGTTGAACAACCTTCAGGTTTTATCTCTCCAACCTATCCCTCTTGTGTCTTTAGATTGCATAAAGCTCTCTATGGTTTAAAGCAAGCTCCAAGAGCTTAGTATGAGACCTTAGCTAGCTTCCTGTTAGAGCATAAATTTTCTAGAGGCATTGTAGATAGGAATCTGTTGGGTACATTGGTTCAAATGTACCTGATTTGAAGAAGCCTCACCCAACTCAATGATATACATCAAAATGTATTTGATGTGTTTTGAGTTTACTTGTGCAGGCTAAGTATTTACAGGAAAGAATAAAAAGTTTCTAAGTCCATGTGTCGACACCCAGAAAGAAAGTGTCGACACTTAAGAAGACTTGTGTCGACACCCAGGCAAGCAGTGTCGACACTTGGAGTTATTGTGTCGACACCAGAGATGTTGAGTCGACACCAGACAGAAAGTGTCGACACAAGGAGCTGTGTCGACACTCAATGAAGAAAGTGCAGTGAAGTTGTGTCGACACTTAGCAGTTGTGTCGACACCTAGTGAAACTATGTCTATATCAGTAAGTGTCGACACTTGGAGGCTGTGTCGACACTCAGCAAAAGCTAGCAGAGACTAAGTACAAGTGTCGACACCCAGAATAATGTGTCGACACACTGCAGAAGAGTCAACACTTGAAGTAAGTGTCGACACCCAGAACAATGTGTCGACACTTAGCTGAAGACTCAACACTTGAAGAAAGTGTCGACACAAGGAGCTGTGTAGACACTTAGCAAAGATCAGCAAAGATCAAGAATATTCTAAGTACAAGTGTCGACACTAAGGAGATGTGTCGACACTCAACCAGAGTCTCAACACAAGGAAGAATGTGTCGACACAAGGAGCTGTGTCGACACTCAACAAGTATCAACACTGAAGACATGTGTCGACACCAAGAAGCAGTGTCGACACTTAACAGTTTCAACACATGAAGATGTGTCGACACAAAGGAGATGTGTCGACACTTAGAAGAATTCAGCAAAATACTGAAGTACAAGTACTTGTGTCGACACACATTATCAGTGTCGACACATGAAAAAGAAGTAGTGTCGAGATATAAAATCTACAACACAAGGAGTTGTGTCGACACCTTGTAGGCTAGTGTCGACACTTAGACAACTTGTGTCGACACTTGGTCTATAAGTGTCGACACTTAAAGACAGAAAGTCTCGACACTTGCAGACAGTTACAGAATTTTCAAGAACTGACTGGATGACTTGACAGCTGCCATTCCAGCCGGTCTACAGCACCTGTCAGAATTGTCAGAATTCAGTTATGGACCGGACCAGCCGGTTACCATGAAGAAGGCCTATAAATAGGCTTATACAGTCTACAGAAACTGTGGTTGAAGTTGTCAAAGTTCAGATCAAGTAATTGTCTAAAGAAGATCTAGCTATCAAGTGAAGATCTAAGAAGTTGGAGAGAGAGAGCTCCATCCAAGAAATCAGTTGTTGGAACCAGACTGAGAAGAAGGGTTCAGATTTATTCTGAATCTTAAGTAGCAGAGATCAAGGATCAACTGCAGAAGGAGTCAATCTTATTGAGTTCTACTTTCAAGAAGCTTTGAAGAAAGCTAAGTCAGATTGAGTCCAGCTGAGTTCTTCTAAGAACTCATCAAGAAACTCACAACTCTTCTCTCTCTTTTCTCTGAGTTGTTGAGTCACATTATTGTATTCATTTTATCTTGTAGGATCCTTTGGATCTGAGTCTTGTAAGCCTGTAATTATAAAGGCTGAGGGTAAGAGAGTTTTATCTCTGAGTGTAGGCCTTGGTGGCTGAGTGTAGGCCTTGGTGGCTGAGTGTAGGCCTTGGTGGCTGAGTGTAGGCCTTGGTGGCTGAGTGTAGGCCTTTGTGGCTGAGTGTAGGCTTTGTGGAAAAGCTGAGTTGTAGGGCCTTGGGCCTGAGGTGTAGGAGCCTGTTTTGGGTTCTGAGTTAGTGGAGAAGTTTGGCCGAATCTAGTACACTGCTAGATAGACGAAGGGGGAAAGTGGATGTACCCAAAGCTTGGGGAACCACTATAAAACTCTTTGTCTACTGTGTGTTTGTGGATTGCTGTGATTGATGAATAAGTGATGTGATAAATTAGATATAATTCTGTGTTAGAAACCGATTGCTGTCATAAAAAGTTAAAAAGATTCAAGTCACCTATTCACCCCCCCCCCCCTCTAGGTGCTTAGGGACAATATCTTTCAAGTGGTATCAGAGGGAGGTTACTCAAAAGAGGACATAACTGTCTGAGTAGATCCTGATTGGCAGATTCAGTCTAAGTGAATTACAGAATCAAGAAAATCAAGAACCATGGGTTCTACTGAAAATCACAAGGAATTGGGATCCATGAAGCTACCTATATGCAGGAAAGAGATCTTTGGGATATGGAAGGAAAGGGTGAAACTTTTTATGAAAGCCTCAGACCCTAGGATTTATATCACAGTAAAAGAAGGGCCATATGTGCCCATGAAGGTTTCAGTCTTGGATGCCAATCAGAGAACACCTAAGGATTTCTCTGAAATGACAAAGGATGAAATTGTTCTAGCCACTATGGATAAGAGGGCTCAGAACATAATAGTGAATGTCATAGATGATGCAACTTTTCAGAATCTGATACACTGTAAGACAGCTAAAGAGATGTGGGAAACTCTTATTGTGTACATGGAGGGTTCTGAAGAAGTAAGGCAAGACAGAAAATCCTTGCTAAATCAAGAATATGAAAGTTTTAGACAAGGAAAAGCTGATAGCATAACTGAGTGCTATAAGAAGTTCTACAGGATTGTGAATGAACTCATGTCCTATGGCAGAGAGTTCAGTAATTATGAACTCAATGACAAGTTTCTAAGGTCCCTAACAAAAGATTGGGACACCAAGATCTGTGTCATTAGAGAAATGGCTAAGTTTGCAGAAATTCCTCCACCTATACTGTTTGGCAAACTGTTGTCTTATGAAATGCAGTTGACAGTGAGGAAAGAAGAGTAGAAATTAACAAGAAGTGAACATAAGGAAAGGACAGTGGCCTTCAAAACAGAAGCCCCCAGAAGGTACAGAGGTAAGTCACCAACTCCACCTCCAAAGGTTGCTGAAACTGAGTCAGATGAGTCAGCAAGTACAAAGTCTGAAAGCAGTGAAAGTGATGAGGACTTTGCTGCCTTCACTAGACATTTTCAGAAGTTCTTGAAGAAGAAACAGTGGAGGACAAGACCTTCTACTTCACAGGGAAAAGAAGACTTTTATCAGAATAAAAAGGCTTCAAAGAAGGACAAGAAAAGGACTAAGTCTAGCAAGGCAACTCTTTCAAAAATAGTTTGCTATTGCTGTAATAGACAAGGTCATGTTGTTGCTGATTGTCCAGAAAAAAGAAAGGAGTCTAGTGATAAGAAGAAGACTCATTTCAAAGGCAAGAAAGAAAAGTCATTTGTTGTCAAAAAGGAGAAGACTCTGTCAGATATTTCTTCATCAGAAACTGAGTCAGATGCTGAGGCATATATAGGGCTGTTTGCTGAAGAAGAAGAAGAAGAGTTCATGCAGATTATGGATTTTATATATGAACAAGAAGACAGTCAATGTCAAGGGCTAATGGCATTGACAGAAAGTGACAAAATCCTGGAGCAGCCAAGACCTAGTAAGGTACAACATTGTTCTTCCAGTTCAGTTTCTTGTGCCAGTACAGAATCAGATTCATCTTCATCAAGTGATGAGAGTGTATCTGAGTCTGAAGAAGATATTCATCAGTTGATAGATGAATATAAAGTTCTATTGCAAGCTTATAAGAAGAGCAAGTCCCTAGCCAAAAGTCAGGCAAAGGAAATTGCTAATCTCAAAGCTATGGCAACTGATTCTGAGAAATTGTTTGATCAAAAGCTAAATGAGATAGCCAGACTGAAGCACATAACTGTGATTCAGATGGGGACTATCACATATAAGAATGATCAAATCAAGAGTCTGGAGATTAATCTTCAGAAGGAGAAAGATCTAGTTGCTAGGTTTTCTAAACCTAAGTCAGTTCTACCTTTAATTGATGAATTTGTTCATCACAAAGGCAAGGCTGGACTGGGTTTTATTAAACCTGCAAGGACTGTCCAGTCCAAGTCCAAGGGCAAAGCCCCAACACTCAACAAGCCAGCTGTGGATAAAACAGCTAAGACTGTACCTAAGCAAAGGTACAATAAGTTTGAGTGTTGGTGTTGTGGCAAGAGAGGCCACTTTGCAATGGACTGTTGGCACAATGCTAGTGCCAAAGTGAGTAGCAAACTGCCTATTGGAAAACCAGTAGGTAGTTTTCTCAGGATGCAAACTAACAAGTACCAAGGACCCAAGAATTCTTTGGGTTCTAAGGTTCACTAATCTGTTTTGCAGGTAAGTCCAAGTTGACATGCCCCAATATGGTACTTGGACAGTGGATGTTCCAGACATATGACTGGAACAAGAGGTTTACTAAAGGACTACATTCCAATCAAAGATGGTCCAAAAGTCACCTTTGGTGGTTCTGAAAAAGGAATCATCAAAGGATTTGGTAACATTTCTAGCAACTTGGTTACCATTACTCAAGTGGCTTATGTTAAAGGGTTGAAACACAACCTAATAAGTATAAGTCAATTAAGTGATGTAGGGTATGACATCTCATTTGTTAAAGATGGTTGTCATATCAGCAGGTCAACTGATCAAGAGATCATTTTGACTGGTTATAGGAAAAGGAATGTCTATTGCTTAGACATTATGGTTGAGAACAATGGTTCTCCAGTGTGTCTTGTAGCTGATGAGACAGTCTCTCATTGTGTCAAATGGCACAAGAGGCTTGCCCATCTTAACTACAAGACAATTGGCAAACTCTTTAGCAAAGAGTTAGTGAGGAATGGTCCTCAAGTTAAGTGTGTTAAAGATGGTATTTGTTCACCTTGTCAAAAGGGCAAGCAAACTAGATCCATCTTTAGAAGCATAGAAAACAAAGATGCTGTGAGGTATTTATACCTCTTGCATATGGATCTCTTTGGTCCAATGCCAGTTCACAGCCTAGGTAGAAAGGTCTATACCTTTGTAGTTGTAGATGACTACTCAAGGTTTTCCTGGGTATTCTTCTTAAGACAGAAATCTGAAACACCTAGTGTCTTCTATAGCTTTATCAAGCAAATTCAGAATGAACTAGACAGTACAGTGGTCAAGATTAGAAGTGACCATGGTATTGAATTTCAGTCTGAGAGTATGGCAAAACTATGTGAAGACTTTGGGATCTTTCAAGAGTTTTCTTCACCTAGAACACCTCAGCAAAATGGCATTGCTGAGAGGAAGAATAGAACCTTGATTGAGGCAGGTAGAACCCTATTAAGTGATACATCACTACCAGAATATTTCTGGGCTGAAGCAGTTAATACTGCATGCCATGTTATTAATAGGGCTACCATTACTAAAGGCCTCAACAAGACCCCCTATGAGGTTGTGAAAGGCAGGAAACCAAACCTATCCTACTTCAGGATCTTTGGTTGCAAATGCTTCATACTTAACAATGGAAAGTCTTACTTGACTAAGTTTGCTGCCAAGTCCCAAGAGGGAATTTTTGTTGGGTACAGCAACAACAGTAAGGCTTATAGAGTCTACAACTTGTCTACACAAGTTGTAGAAGAATCTGTACATGTAGTATTTGATGAGACTAAACTTATTAATAATGAGTTGTCTAGTAGTGTATGCAGCTCCACATGTATAACAAAGAAGTTGGACAAGCTTACTATAGAAGAAGAACCTGCTGCAAGACAGCAAGTAGAAGATAGTTGCTGCTGTCCAGGGGGAGTACTACATGTACCTAGTGCAGAAGAAGTACAAGGAGTGCAGCAAGATGAAGGAACTGAAGAGGTTCAACCAGAAGTCAGGATGCCTCTAGCCAATAGGCTCTTAGAGATCATCCAGTAGAGCAGATCATTGGTGATCCAAGACAAGGGGTACAAACAAGGAGCAGAAATCTGAATGCAGCAATCTACTCCAGTTTTCTATCTCAAGTTAAACCAAAGAAGTTTGAAGAAGCCATTCTAGATCCACAATGGACTGAAGCAATGCAAGAAGAGCTGAATCAGTTCAAGAGGTACAAGGTCTGGGAACTTGTTCCTAAACCTAAAGACCACAATATAATAGGAACCAAGTGGATCTACAGGAATAAGATGGATGAACAAGGAGTCATCATTAAGAATAAAGCAAGATTAGTTGCTAAAGGATATAGGCAGGAAGAAGGTATTGACTTTGATCAAACCTTTGCTCCAGTAGCCAGACTGGAAGCCATAAGGATGTTCCTGGCCTATGCAACCTTTCAAGGATTTAAAGTTTACCAAATGGATGTCAAGTCAGCATTTCTGAATGGTAATCTTAAAGAGGAAGTCTATGTGGAACAACCATCAGGTTTTGTTGATTCAACTCTACCTAATCATGTCTATAGACTTAGGAAAGCTTTATATGGGTTAAAGCAAGCCACTAGGGCTTGGTATGAAACCCTATCTAGTTTCCTCATTGAGAACAAGTTCTCAAGAGGGAAAATAGATAAGACTCTATTCCTTAGGGAATCTAGAGACAAAGTTATACTAGTCCAAATATATGTAGATGACATTATATTTGGGTCTACTGAAAGCAGCCTTTGCAAAAAGTTTGCAAAACTTATGCAAGGTCAATTTGAGATGAGTAGTATGAGAGAGCTAAAGTTCTTCTTGGGTCTCCAAGTAAGACAGACTGAGAATGGATTATCCATATGCCAGTCCAAGTTCACCCTAGAACTCATAAGGAAGTATGGTATGGATTCATCCAGTACCATGAAGACTCCTATGGGGTCAAGTATGTCTCTTAGCAAGGATGATGCAGGGAAACCTGTAGATGAGTCTTTGTATAGAGGGATAGTTGGCTCCCTACTATATTTGACTGCAAGTAGACCAGATATCATGTATGCTACATGTGTCTGTGCAAGGTATCAAGCCTGCCCTAAAGAGTCACATTTGACAGCAGTCAAAAAGATATTGAGATATCTAAAGGGCACTCCCTATCTAGGCCTCTGGTACCCTAGGAATGGGGATTTTGAACTAACAGGTTATTCAGATGCAGACTTTGCAGGATGCAAAGAAGATAGAAAATGCACAACTGGAACCTGTCAATTCCTAGGTGGGAGTCTAATTTCATGGAGTAGCAAAAAGCAAACAAGTGTAGCTATCTCCACTGCAGAATCAGAATATGTAGCTGCTGGAAGTTGCTGTGCTCAACTTCTATGGATACAGCATCAGCTTGAGGACTATGGAATTCAGGTAAGTAGAACTCCACTCTTTTGTGATTCTACTAGTGCTATTTCAATAGTCAATAATCCTGTATCCCATAGTAGAACAAAACATATTGAAATTAAATATCATTTTCTTAGGGAGCATGTAGAAAGAGAAGATATTTTACTTGAATATGTTAGAACAGATAATCAACTAGCTGATATGTATACTAAGCCCCTAGAAGAAGCTAAGTTCAATAGGTTTAAAATTGAACTAGGAATGATAAACTTAGAATAAGTTTATAGTATTGGCTAAGTAAAATAGTGTCGACACACAGAGTTGTCTGTGTTGAGACTGTATAGTGGTGTCGACACTTCAGGGAAAAGGTGTCGACACACCTAGGAAGTTAGTGTCGACACTTCAGAATATTAGTGTCGACACATGACAAGTAGGTGTCGACACATCCAAAGTGGTGTCGACACTTAGTTTTTACTCAGAATTCTCTAAGTAAAGTCTCGACTATGTGTCAAGTTAAGTTGTGTCGACACATAAACAAGTGTCGACACATATATATGTTGACTAAAACTTGTGTCGACAAATATGTGTCGAGACATTCTAAGTCAGTGTCGACACTTATCACCAGTGTCGACACAATTCAAGTTAGCTGCCCGCCTTTTCATCTTCAAACCTAGAAAGGTATAAATAGGATTTTGCCTTTGTCTGTCAACACACTTTCAAAAGTTTCGAGACCAAACTACTGTGTCGACACCTCTCTTCTCTCAAGACAAATTCTTCAAACCCTAATGGCGCCAAAGCTTGAGGAGAACGTCAATGAGGGTTATGAACTGGTGTGCGACGCATTTGTTGATGCAGACCCGGAGATCAAGAACGTTATAACCCTAGTTGCAGACTCGGGATTAGAATTTCTGGTTTCTGAGCCTACAAAGATCTGGAAAAAGGAAGTCTTGGAATTCCTAAATGGAGCTAAGATAGACGAAACTGGATTCAAGATCAAATCCAGGGTTCATGGTGAGAAGGTGAAGGTTTCACCTAAAAGTCTGAGGAAAGTATTACAGTTACCAAGAACAAAAGAAGAAGATGAGGTTACTGCTTCAAAGACCAGGGAAGCTCTAACATGGTGTGGTCTAGATTCTAAGATGAAAATTGGCTCTGTTTTTAATAGAAAGGGCATGAACAGCCAAGGGAAATTTCTGTCTGAGATTGTTGGCAAAGTAATTCTCAGTAAGCTAGGAGGGCATGATAGGGTATCTGCCTCTATGTTCAGTATTATGACAAGGATCATCTTCACTTTGCAAACAGATTAGTCTGTGATAGTTCTTGAGAAGATAAAGGAAAGCTTGAAGAAGCCCAACTTGGGCAGGATTATAAGTCTATACCTTGCTGGAAGTATTCTAGAGGTTATGCACCAAGCTGCTGGAACAAAAATCAATCATATGAGGAAGATGGATTTAAGGATATTTTCCAGATGGGACAGGGTGTTGACTAAGGAGATGCCAACCCCTGAAAAGATAATTTCTGAAAAAGTATCACCTCCAAAGAAGAAGAGAAAAATTGCCCAAGTGGCTCAAGAGTCAACTAGCAGCTCTAGCAGTGAAGAGCATGTGGTCTTCACACCAGATGAGGATAAAGTCACAGGAACTGCTGTAAAATCACCAGCTCCTCAAGATGTACCTGAAATCCAGGGGGAGCCTCTAGCTGTAGAAAATCCAACTACTCTAGAGAGTGAGCAAGCTACACACATCATACATGAGGTAATTACTGAGCTTAATGCTTTATATTTCCATATAGAGGATACTGATTTGTCTGATGTTCATCAGCAAACTCAGCTGGATGGCCAAGTTCCAGATGCTGTCATAGAAGACACATCTGTTGTAGTAGAAGTTGTATCTGATCCAGTGGTTGAAGAGCCCAGAATTTCTCCTGTTCATTCTCCACAAGAGTATACCATGGAAGATCTTTTCTTAAATCTGGATCAAACAGATTTCGACAAAGACAGTACAGCTGCTGCAGGAGAGAATGCTCCAGTTGAGGGGGAGCAAGTGCAAATTCTTGAAGAGACTGCAAGACAAGAAACTGAGAAGGCACCAGCTGTGCAGACTGAGAGGCCCCCAAGCCCTAAGGAGAGGGTAGATATTGCTAGCTCATCAGCTTCTGAAGATGAGGATGCTGCAAGGGCAAAGAAGAAGAAATTTTAGGTCTTTAGAAGAAGGAGCCAGAGTTATAAGAAGGCTCTCCAAACTATTGCTCCACAGTCTGCACTACAGCCAGCCCCAGCTTTTGATTATAGTGCACTGATGGTTGCTATGCAGATCAAGCTGGATGAGCATAGAAAAGTAATAGAGACTTATGTGGATGAAGGGCAGAAATCATTACAGTTTGATTTGGCCCAGGATATTAAGTCAATAAGATTTGAAATGAATCTTAACAAGAAGGAGATGACAGACTGCTTCCACAAAGGGGGGAATGCAGTAGTGTACGTAGCTACACACCAAGAAAAGATTAAGACTCAAGTAGATGACATAGCCCTGAAGCAAGGATATGTACTTGAAAATCAACTCAGAATGAATGACAATTTGACACAATCTCACAATACCATAGTCACAGAGTTGAAGAATCTAGCTGCAGGGCAGACTCCAGCTACTGTTAAAGCAGAATTTGACAAAGCATTTCAAGAAGAAATAACTGCTGTTAAGACTGCCATTCAAGACTCACAAAAGATTATAACTGACAAACTCCAAAGGTTAAAACCTTTCTTTAAAGATGGAGTCAATTATTTGGATAATCAAGTGAGATTTCAGAAAGATGATGTCAGAGATCATATAGAAAGAGAAGTCATAAAGGGGGAGAGGGTTTTAGTCAAAGCCAGCTCTGATCATGCCAAGTGGATATCAAATTCTATCAGAGCAACTCTTGGATATCCTCCTCTTTGTGATGATGACAATGTTGCTGAATCTGGAATTCATCCTGCATATCTAGGAGGGGAGCAACCTGAAGTGGCTCAAGTCATCTACCCTCCTCCAGATTTTGATATGGTTCATGCTGACATTCAGTCCATGTATAGCCCACCTGGGGGTAAGGACAATGTCATTATTGAGAAAGTTGTTCAGCCAATATCTGAAGCCATGCAAGAGGCACTGCAGAAGGAAGACGAGACTAGATTGTCTAAGAAGAGGTTCAGGGAGCAAGCTGAACAAAGACCTGACTTTGAGCAGTGGAGCCCCACCTCAAGAAACATTATTTTGACTGCATGGAAAGCTGCAAAAGATAACATTCAAGACAGGAACAAGTGGTTTTCTGAGGCTGAATGGAGAAAGCATGAGACTAGGCAAGAAGCAATAGTCCAATATAGAAGAAATGCCAAGATGGGAAAGCTACCTCCTACTGCCCAGGAGCCTAGCAAGTACTTTCCCAAGCCTTATCACTACTTTGAGAGGCAAAAGATTAAGGCTGAGGAACTCAAGAAGAAGGAGCTGAAAGGTAAGAAGCCTGCTGAAACAGAAGATGCTGAAGCCCCTGTGCAAGCAAGGATAAAATCTGGAAAAGGGATAGTGATCAAAGATGCTGATCAAGAATAGAATTAGAATTTTCTTAAAAGTTTACTATGCAATCTTTTTGATGATAAACATTCTGTAAACTTTTGAAAATGAATATGACAAAGTATTGGAACAATGTGTTGTGTGATAAATTAGCTATGTGTTAAATTTATTTCATAATTATTCTGAGATGTTATCTGATTATGCATGTTTGTTTAATACATGTGATGTACTTTCCTGTTTACATAATCCTGTTTTACATCATTTTGTAATTTTATTATGAATGGTGTATATCATTGACTAAGGGTTATGACTTCTCCAAATAGGGGGAGATTGTTGGGTACATTGGTTCAAATGTACCTGATTTGAAGAAGCCTCACCCAACTCAATGATATACATCAAAATGTATTTGATGTGTTTTGAGTTTACTTGAGCAGGCCAAGTATTTACAGGAAAGAAGAAAAAGTTTCTAAGTCCATGTGTCGACACCCAGAGGGAAAGTGTCGACACTTAAGAAGACTTGTGTCGACACCCAGGCAAGCAGTGTCGACACTTGGAGTCATTGTGTCGACACCAGGGATGCTGAGTCGACACCAGACAGAAAGTGTCGACACAAGAAGCTGTGTCGACACTCAATGAAGAAAGTGCAGTGAAGTTGTGTCGACACTTAGCAGTTGTGTCGACACCCAGTGAAACTGTGTCTACATCAGTAAGTGTCGACACTTGGAGGCTGTGTCGACACTCAGCAAAAGCTAGCAGAGACTAAGTACAAGTGTCGACACCCAGAACAATGTGTCGACACACTGCAGAAGAGTCAACACTTGAAGTAAGTGTCGACACCCAGAACAATGTGTCGACATTTAGCTGAAGACTCAACACTTGAAGAAAGTGTCGACACAAGGAGCTGTGTCGACACTTAGCAAAGATCAGCAAAGATCAAGAATATTCTAAGTACAAGTGTCGACACTAAGGAGATGTGTAGACACTCAACCAGAGTCTCAACACAAGGAAGAATGTGTCGACACAAGGAGCTGTGTCGACACTCAACAAGTATCAACACTGAAGACATGTGTCGACACCAAGAAGTAGTGTCGACACTTAACAGTTTCAACACATGAAGATGTGTCGACACAAAGGAGATGTGTCGACACTCAGAAGAATTCAGCAAAATACTGAAGTACAAGTACTTGTGTCGACACACATTATCAGTGTCGACACATGAAGAAGAAGTAGTGTCGAAATATAAAATCTACAACACAAGGAGTTGTGTCGACACCTTGTAGGCTAGTGTCGACACTTAGACAACTTATGTCGACACTTGGTCTATAAGTGTCGACACTTAAAGACAGAAAGTCTCGACACTTGCAGACAGTTACAGAATTTTCAAGAACTGACTGGATGACTTGACAGCTGCCATTCCAGCCGGTCTACAGCACCTGTCAGAATTGTCAGAATTCAGTTATGGACCGGACCAGCCGGTTACCATGAAGAAGGCCTATAAATAGGCTTATACAGTCTACATAAACTGTGGTTGAAGTTGTCAAAGTTCAGATCAAGTAATTGTCTAAAGAAGATCTAGCTATCAAGTGAAGATCTAAGAAGTTGGAGAGAGAGAGCTCCATCCAAGAAATCAGTTGTTGGAACCAGACTGAGAAGAAGGGTTCAGATTTATTCTGAATCTTAAGTAGCAGAGATCAAGGATCAACTGCAGAAGGAGTCAATATTATTGAGTTCTACTTTCAAGAAGCTTTGAAGAAAGCTAAGTCAGATTGAGTCCAGCTGAGTTCTTCCAAGAACTCATCAAGAAACTCACAACTCTTCTCTCTCTTTTCTCTGAGTTGTTGAGTCACAATATTGTATTCATTTTATCTTGTAGGATCCTTTGGATCTGAGTCTTGTAAGCCTGTAATTATAAAGGCTGAGGGTAAGAGAGTTTTATCTCTGAGTGTAGGCCTTAGTGGCTGAGTGTAGGCCTTGGTGGCTGAGTGTAGGCCTTGGTGGCTGAGTGTAGGCCTTGGTGGCTGAGTGTAGGCCTTTGTGGCTGAGTGTAGGCTTTGTGGAAAAGCTGAGTTGTAGGGCCTTGGGCCTGAGGTGTAGGAGCCTGTTTTGGGTTCTGAGTTAGTGGAGAAGTTTGGCTGAATCTAGTACACTGCTAGATAGGCGAAGGGGGAAAGTGGATGTACCCAAAGCTTGGGGAACCACTATAAAACTCTGTGTCTACTGTGTGTTTGTGGATTGCTGTGATTGCTGAATAAGTGCTGTGATAAATTAGATATAATTCTGTGTTAGAAACCGATTGCTGCCATAAAAAATTAAAAAGATTCAAGTCACCTATTCACCCCCCCCCCCCTCTAGGTGCTTAGGGACAATATCTTTCAGAATCTTTTTGTTAAGCATCCTAAAAATAAAATCTTATTAGTACAAATTTATGTAGATGATATTATCTTTGGCTCAACTGATCCCAAACTATGCAAAAGGTTCTCTAACCTTATACATTCAAAGTTTGAGATGAGTAGCATGGGTGAACTTTCATATTTCCTTGGTCTCCAAGTGAAGCAATCATCTGATGGTATCTTCATCTCCCAATCTAAATATGCTAAGGAGCTTATTAAGAGATTTGGGATGTGTGATGCCTTAGCAATGAAGACACCCATGGCTGCAAATACTGTGATAGATTCTGATGAGCATGGAAAATCTGTTGATAAGAAGTTGTATAGGGACATTGTTGGGTCCTTATTATATCTCACAACAAGTAGGCCAGACATCATGTTTGCTACATACATTTGTACTAGGTTCCAAGTGAACCCTAAGGAATCTCACTATATTTTGCTAAAAAGGATTTTGAGATATATAAAGGGTTGTCCAAATCTAGGAATTCTATATCTATTAGAGTCAGAATTTAACTTAACTAGATTTTTAGATGCTGACTATGCTAGATGTAGAGTGGACAGAAAAAGCACAACAGGAACATGCCAGTTCCTTGATGATGGGCTAGTGTCCTGGTTCTGTAAAAAGCAAATCTCTGTGTCCACATCAACTGCAGAAGCAGAATACATAGCTGTTAGCAGTTGCTGCTCACATGTTTTGTGGATACAAAACCAACTACTGGATTATGAATACAACTTAAATAATTCAACTATATATTGTGATAGTACCAGTGCTATATCTATAGCACAAAATCCAGTGCATCATAGTAGGACCAAGCATATAGAAATAAGACATCATTTCATTAGAGATTGTGTAGACAAAAATAAAATTAATCTTGTCTTTATTTCCACTGATTTACAAAAAACAGACATCTTCACCAAGCCATTGGATGAGAAGAAACATCTGTTTTTCTTAAATCAGTTAGAAATGATCAATGTAGATGAGTTAATTTAAATTTTGTCTGTGGTCGATGATTTGTTGACAGTTCATCGAACGGAGATCGACAATCTGTGAACTCCTCGTGAAGAGTTCGTCGAACGGAGTTCGACGATCACTTCTTAGTGAAACAATTTTCGTCGAACGGAGATCGACAATCCCTACTTCAGTGAATTTATCGTCGAACTGAGATCGACGATTTATTCGTCTTCTTCAGACTGAGATCGACGAACTCATTTTCTATTAAAATACTTCGTTGAACTCAGATCGCAGATCTTTTCTTTTTTCGTCGAACGGAGTCTGCCGCTTCATATTCTAAAAACCTTATATCTAGGTTTTCTTCGAGCTCCATCCCGCACTTTCAGTTCTCTTGCACTTGATCTTTGTTTTTCCCTTGCAGGTGCACTCATGGCGATTCCGGCGAGCGCTATTTCCGCAATGAAATTTGATATGGGTTTTGGTATTGATTTCGACTCATTTCAGCACACTGACCCAATCTATGTGGAAATTCTGAAGTTATTTGAAGATCAAAATCTGAAGCAGTTCATGACCCGTCGTATCAAGATTGCAATGACTGAAATAAAGGAATGGGTCTTTACATCCTCCACATCTGAAGATAATATGACGGGAACAATTTCTAGTAATTTAATTTCCCTTTCCCCTACTATACTAACCGAAATTTTCGGTCTACGGAATAGTGATGAAGAAATAGAAATGGACAATGAGGAATATAATAACATGCTGATCAAAATGGGTCATTCTGGAGATAAACCAAACAAGCTGCTAAAGAAGAACTTGTTTGCTGAGTACAAGTTCTTAGCAGATATAGTCAGGAAGGTGCTGCTAGGAAAACATACAGCACATGACTACATCACTAGGCACCAGTTCTTGGTGATGAGTTCCTTGGTTGAAAAGAAAAGTGTAAACTGGGGAAAGTTATTGTTTGACCTGATTAAAAAGAAGAATAATAAGAAAGAGGTCTGTTTTGGCCGGGTTTTGGAGATATTTCTGCAAGACAAGGCAGCTGGACATCTGGTTTCCACAACAGTGTTCATCAATGCCTCCAAAAGGCTAACCTCTGCCCTGTTTGGCAGATGGGAGAGGAGAATCACAAAGCCATCCAAGGCTTCCTCCTCCTCCAGGCCTTCTGAGGGTATCAGGGCTGTAACAGCCACTCCCCACCCTAGTGCTGAAGAAGTTCCTCCTTCAACAACATCCCTTCCAACAATAACTCCTCTATCTCCCCAACCATCATCACCTCCTCCTCTGCAACCACCAGCTCTATCAATTCCTTCATCAACACATCTGCCAACACCTATTCAATTTCCACAACATATCACACCTCCCCAGTCTCCACTACCATCCCACCTACAAGACATAAACACTGAAACATTCCTATCATCCCCCACCTTTAATCTGCTCACCTCCTTACCATCTACACCCACCTCACCTATCCATGACATTCCTAGTCCATCACCATCCCCTCCTGCATCATCTCCACGGGATGACATCATACCAGATGTCACTCCTTCTACTCCTTCATTTGTATCTACTCAAACTCCACCTGAGTTTATGGATACAACGTCTCCCTCCCTGTCCACCATCCTGGAGCACATCACTCCAGTGATTAAGACACTTATTGCAGAGGCTATTACACCTCTTGCAAAATCCATTTCTTCTCTTGCTGCCATCATTGTTGCTTCCTCTGTCCCTACTTCTACTACTAGGGGCATGATTCCAGCTACCACTGAAATCAGGCAGGGGAAGATGCTCAATGAAGAAGCAGCTCTAGTTTCAGCAGCAACAGCAGAAGAAATAGATACAGATATCTATATGGTTACAGATACAGCAGTTACATATATTGATATGCTCTGCACAGATACAACTATAGAGACTACATAAATAATAATTGTTGGTGATTGCCTTGTCAATCCCATAATTGATCTCTTCAGCTTGTTAAATTCTTTTGATATAATCTATTTAAATTCTCTTCCAGTTGTCTGCCGAATGCCCTCCTTGGCTATTGTACCATATACATCACTAATAAGTCCCACAGTTGCCAAGCAACTTAAGGACAGTTTTGTAGTTTGATCAAAATATATACCCTCTTCTCGTATATAGCCCTTTGCAACTAGTATAGACTTATTTCTGACTATAACATCATTCTAATCCAGTTTGTTCATGTAGATCCACTTGGCTCCTATGATGTTACAGTCATCTGGTCTAGGAACCAGCTTTTAGACATTACATCTCTTAAATTGGTTCAATTCTTCCTGCATAGCCCCTATCCAAAATGGATCTATATTGGCTTCATCAAACTTCTTTGGTTCTATTTGAGATAGAAAACTTGAGTACATTACAGTGTTGTGATGTCTACTTCTTGTGGTCACACCATAAGATGCATCTCCAATGATCAATTCCCTTGGATGATCCCTTAGATGTCTGATAATAACTGGTAATGCGACCTCTTCTCTTTGAGCAACTTCATCCTATTGCTGAGTCTCTTCTTCTGGTTGTTCCTGTGCAAGTTCTTCCTCAATAATGTTGACTCCATATTGTATACTTTGGCTTGCTGGAACTGAGTCTTCTATTGACAGCTCCTTTAGCTTCAAGTCTTCTCCGGTTATGCTTGAAGTATCTGGCTTATCATTGTAATACATAGAACTTTCATTAAATATAACATGAACAGACTCCTCTACAACTTGATCACTCAAGTTGTAGACCCTATAGGCCTTATTGTATTTACTATAACCAACAAATATGCCTTCATAGGACTTCTCAGCAAACTTAGTTAAGTATGTTTTCCCATTATTAAGGACAAAACATCTACATCTAAAGATTCTGAAGTAGACCAAGTCTGGTTTGCTGCCCTTCATTAGCTCATAAGGAGTCTTATTCAGCCTTTTATTAATTGAGGCTCTATTAAGAACATGACATGCTATGTCAATAGCTTCAGCCCCAAAATATTTTGGGAGAGAAGAATCACTTAACATGGTTCTTCCAGCTTCAATGAGAGTCATGTTCTTTCTCTCAGCAATCCCATTTTGCTAGGGTATTCTTGAAGAGAAAAACTCTTGCTGAATTCCAAGTTCTTCACAAAACTTTCTCATGCATTCAGATTAAAACTCAGTGTCATGATCACTTCTGATTCTTACCAAAGAACTGTTCAATTCATTTTGTGTTTGTTTAACAAATGACTTGAAAACATCAGGAGTTTCAGACTTTTTCCTTAAAAAGAAAACCCAAGTAAATCTGAAATAGTCATCAACAACCACAAAAGTGTAGACTTTCCAACCAAGACTATGAACTGGCATATGACCAAATAAGTTCATATGCAAGAGGTATAAACACCTCACAGAGACTTTGGTTTCAATGCTATTGAAGGAAGCTTTGATCTGTTTTCCTTTTTGGTATGTAGAGTAAATGCTCTCCTTAGTGCATTTAATGTTAGTACCATTCCTAACTAGCTCTCTGTTGAATAGCTTGTCTATGCTCCTATAGTTTAAATGAGATAGTCGCTTGTGTCATTTGACATAGTGTGAAGCTTTCTCATTTACAACTAGTCATATGTGAGAGTTTGAATTTAGATAAAGAAAATTTAAACAGTACACATTCCCACACCTAGTGCCTATCAAGATGACCTCTTGGTTACTTGACTTCTTTATGTGGCACTCATCCTTGTAGAATGAAATGTCATAGCCACGATCACAAAGTTGGCTTATGCTTATAAGGTTGTGTTGCAACTCTTCCACAAGCTACTTTAGTGAAAGTGACTAAGTCATTTGAGATCTTACCATAACCTCTGGTAATCCCTTTGACAGTTCCATCAAAGATCACCTTTGGTCCATTCTTTACTGGAATAAACTCCCTCAAATTGCTCTTTATTCCAGTCATGTGTCTAGAACATCCACTATCCAAGTACCAGATGGATCTATCTTTGGCGCTTGGATATACCTGCAAAATAAAGATTTATTTATCCTTAGAAACCCAAATTATCATGGGTCCTAGGTGCTTGTTAGCTGGGGTTTCATTGAGACCACCTGAAAATTTCTTAACTGGATACACTTTATGCCCATGAGACACAGTGTGATTGAACCAGCAGTCCAGGGCAAAGTGTTCAATCTTTCCACAACACCAGCACTCAAATCTATGGTATCTCCTCTTTGGAGAAACAGTAAGAACTTTATGCTGACATTCCTTAGGATAGGAATCAGCAAACTTGATAGTTGCATTTTGACTGGGAGCAAAGTGGTTGTTTTGCCTCTGTCACAACAGTCCTCCTTGGAGCAAGCACATTATGAATAGCTTTCCTATTCACATATAAGTTTGTTCCTACTAGTCCAGACTTTTGGATTTCTTTTCCTTTAGTCTGAAATACAGGTTGTGGCATGACTGGACCCTTTTGTCCTGTCAGTTTTTTGCCTCTCCTTCTCTTAGGTTTAACATACCTAAGTCCACTTCTAGGAGTTCCTGAGAAGGTATCTATAATGGGGAGCACAATTTTAGGTTTATAAAATAGCTAAACAAGTCTGTTCTCATTCAAGAGTTTGAGTTCTAACTCTTGAATGGTTGCATTCTTTTGTTTTAGCAACATGATTTGATCTTCAATGATCTTAATTAGCTTAGCCAACTTTGAACTTTGAAGACCAATCTTCTGAGTAGCTATCTCATGATGGTACTCAAGACCTCTTAGGGATGCAATCTTGATGGCTTGTTTTTTGACAAGCCTTTTGCTCTTTACAAGTGCCTCTAGCAGTTTTCTAACTGTGAGCTGCTGCAGTTCAGTCTTAGAGTTGGACTTATGTGAATCAATTTTTGAGTTACATGAGTCTAACTCATCCACAGTCTTATAAACAAAAGTTGTAGAACAAATAGAATTGTCAAAGATTACCTGAGTATCCTGACATTCAATAATTTATATTTCTAGATTATCAGACAGTGTCATCAAGTTAACCTCCATATCATCTTCAGAGTCATCATGGAGTGATGAAGTTGTGAATTTATTGCCCTTGTATATGGTCTCTCTGATGAATTCCTCTTAACAGGAGAACAATCCAATGCGAGCATGTTATTCATTTGATTCAGTTGAATCTGAATCACTATCAAATAAGGTCTTTGGCTTCTTTGTCATTAGACACTTTTCTAACTTTTTATCTTTGTAGAACTTCTTTTCCTTGGACTTCCTGTTCTCCTTTTTATTTATTGGACAGTCAGCAATGACATGTCCAGGCCTGTTACAGTAATAACAAATAATGTCAGTCTTAACCTGTTTGTTCTAGTTTGAATCATACCTGACCATAGAGTTGTTTCTGTGTTTGTCTTTGCTTTTGCTGGAACTTGATACAGATGATTTCTTCTTGTTCCATTGCTTCCTTCTTCTAATCACCTTCTTGAATTGCCTGGTGAATAATGTCAATTCATCATCTGACAATTCTTCTGATGAAAAACTAATCCCAGTGCTAACTGTATCTTCATCCCTTCTTGGTGATGATAGAATTTCTCTTCTAGCCTTCTTTGATGTGTCTGCTTTGAAAGCCAGAAATCTAGTCTGGTTTGAACTTCTGACAGATTCACCTTCAGCTTTTCTAGAATTTAACTGAAGCTCATGTGACAACAGCTTCCCATACAAATCCTGGGGTAACATGTTGCTCAGATTCCCCATTTCTCTTACATCACAAATCTTTGTCTCATTCTTTGTTTAGGGATCTCAGAAACTTGTCATTAAACTCATTATTTGAGAATTGTCTGTCATAATTCTTTAAGTCATTGACTATTCTAAAGAACTTTTCATAACATAGTTCTATAGAATCAGTCTTTCCTTACCTGAATGCCTCATACTGCTGGTTGAGTAGAGACTTTATATCATCTCTGACTTCTTTTGTGCCTTCCATATAGACTATGAGAGTGTCCCGCATCTCCTTGGATGTTTTACAGTGGACTAAGTTCTGAAAGGTTGAAATATCTATTGCACTGACTATTATGTTTTGTGCTCTTTTATCCGTGGTGGCAAGAACCACCTCATCATTTGTCATCTCAGACAGACTCTTAGGGGTTTGCACATTTGCATCTAAGATAGATACTTTCATGGGAATATATGGTCCTTCTTGTACAGTGATAAAGATTCTTGAATCTGATGCCTCCATGAACAATCTCACCATCTGCTTCCAAATAACAAAATTATCCTTTTTATATATAGGAAGCTTCATTGAACTGAGTTCTCTGTGAGATTCTGAAGCCATGAAATCAGATATGTATCAACCACCCTTAGGATCTTTTCCACACTGTTAGATCTTTCTTTAAAGAACCTTCCTCGGATACCACTTGAAAGATAAATCTATGGGTAGTTAATCACCTAGAGGGAGGGTGAATAGGTGTCTTTAAATTTTTTTATCACTTATACTTTATATTTCAGCAGATACTTGAAATTAAATATTCACAGGAACACAGCACAAGCAATCCACAGAGTACACACAAAATTTATAGTGGTTCCCCTATGTAGGGTACATCCACTTTCCCTCTTCTTCCTCACTAGCAATGTGCTAGATAATATTATATCTCCTCCTCTTCAACTCAGATCAACAGATATTACAGGCTCAGTTTCTATTAAAAATCCTACAACTCAGACCCACTAGTCTTACCTCAGAGATTCACCCAATCTGCTAACTCAGGTCCCTCAAGAACCCTACTTCAGCCTTTATAACATAGGCTAATACTTCAGTGACCCCACACAAATCAGCTACCTCAGGTTCCTCAAGAACCCTACCTCAGCCTTTATAATACAGGCTTACAACTTAGTGAATATATCTCCTACCCACTCGGATCTCAAAGAGATCTTACAGAATTATGATGAAATGAGAAAGAAAGTAATCTCAGAAAACAACAATTTTGTAATCTGACTTATCTGAGAATTCAGATTCTTCAATTCAGCAGCACAAGATTAGTCCTTGATGAGAAGACTGGCGGAATCGATTTTGTCGTCACAACAATGGTGAAACCAGGAACATACAAGTTACGGACCGTCGAAGGAAAGACTCTTCCCCGCACTTGGAATGCGCAGAACCTGTGCCGATTTTATCAATGATTTCCTGCTTTATGTTTTTCGAATTGTGTAACGCATTCTTTAACAAAAAGACTCTATGATGTGTGTAAGCCGCGAGCCTGATCCCGCACAAGTTATCTATATTCAAACATTGCATCATGTTGTAGCAAATCTTATCTATTCAAACAGGGAAGACGACGCACTCATAACTCCCCGTGGGGGCCTGCCCCCCTCACGGCAAAGCCGCGATTACAACCCACTAAAACTAAGCCGCGAGCCAGACTCGTGCAAACTCCCCGTGGGGGCCTAACCCCCTCACAGCAAAGCCGCGATTACAACCCGCGCAAACTAAGCCGTGAGCCAGACTCGTACAAACTCTCAGTGGGGGCCTTCCCCCTCACGGGAAAGCCGCGATTACAACCCGTGCAAACTAAGCCGCGAGCTAGACTAGTGCAAACTCCCCGGGGGCCTGCCCCCTCACGGCAAAATCGTGATTACAACTCGCGCAAACTAAGCCGCAGGCTAGAACCACACAAACTAAGCCGGGGGCTAGAACCGTGCAAACTAAACCGGGGGCTAGAACCACGTAAACCAAGCTGCGGGCTAGGACCGTACGAACAAAGCCATGGGCTAGAATTGTGCAAACAAAGCCGCGAGCTAGAATCGTGCAAATTAAGCTGCAGGATGGAACTGCGCAAACGAAGTCGCAAATCTACTACACGTGAAATACTTCACTCACACTCTTCTGCGAACTAAACTCGCAAAATAGAAGACAAAGGAAAAAAACAAAACAATTAAGTGACATAAAAAAATAACGATGTCATACAAATCAGCGCACAAGAGCAACTGCAAAGCAAAAATAACACATGACACAAATATCTGGAGGAGTAATACAAAAACATACAAGAGACCGCTAATCATCAACAACATCGACATCAGAGCGCTCATCCTTAAAAACGTCGTCAAAGCTAAAACCAGAGGTGTTGCATCCTAGGTGCGGACTGACAAATCGGAAGGCCTTCACCACTCCACGTCTGAGGGCTAACTCACGGGCATCTTCCACTTGAGGCTCCACCTCCTTGGACCATATCCCGTCACGCACCTCCTCCGCAATCAGGTTACGGTCTCGCATGTAGTCTAACGACTGTAGGTACTCTGCGAGTCCAGCAGCCTTCAACTCCGATACACGGCTATCGGAAGACAATGCCTCCACTTGGGCCTTCGCCGCACCGAGCTTCGTCTCCAAACAAGAAGTCTCCTCTTGAGCATGCTTTAGCATTTGCGTAGTCCTCTCCACCAGAGACTTCTCAACCTCCATAGATGATCGAGCCTCCTCCAATTCCGCAGTCAGCACCAATCCAATCTGGCGAAATCAAGAAATGTCCCGGTCATGATCATCCCTCAAAGCGACAAGAGAACCCCGCCAATTAAGGAACCCTTTTGCCTCAATAAAGATGGAAGCGCCACACCCACATCCCTATATCTCACAACAACGGGTCTCCTCCTCCAACCATGTGCACAAGGTATCCCGATGGAAAACTCGGGGGCACCAGAAACTCGCATCTCAACAACCTCTTATCCTCCACGTATGAGTGCACATTGCGCACACATCACCCATAATCAGCGCATGTTAAGCACACATCACAAGTAATGCACCTCACATGCACAATGCATATTGCGTCCCCCGCGCGCACTGCACACATTGTGTTATGCACACACGTCGCATGCATCACATAATTGTGTGCTCTATGCACCACGCATATTACACCTTGTGCATGTTGCGCACGCTGCATGCATCGCACACACAGCATCTGTTACACATCACACCCATTACACAATGCACACATCACACTTCGTGTACATGTCACACATCTTGCACCTTGTGCATTCTACATCATGCACGCATAAATTCCAAAAGTGCACCTCGTGCATGTTGCGCCCACCACACACATCAACGTGTGACACTCACCGTTTACATTCCCGTCACCATGACATACTCATGCATGCAATTCAACAATCAAGTCCCTGCACTCCTTCCCCTCCGACCACGGAGTCCGAGAACTTGGGGGGCAATTGATGAGGTTTCCCTGAACGGGTTTGACCGAACCGTGGATCCAGTGAGCATAACCGCTGTAATTTCCCGCAAAGAACGACCCCGCGACACGGCCGTCGGAGCCGCTCCGTAGGGTCTACCGCGCAGTAATCATACTACGCGGCGAAGGTCGCGCCTGGGAGTCCCCCCCACCCGCATGTGGGATTCATCCCGGGCACCGTGCGCGCGGGATTAATCCCGAGCACTGTGCACACGCGGGATTAATCTCACGCACTGTGCGCGTGCAGGATTAATCCTGCGCACCATACATGTGATGGATTAATCCTGTTAACCCAGAAATCGGCAATCCTTCCCAAGGTGGCCAGCTGGCTAGTCGCGACCCTTAGATTCTCCCTTTCGATCGCGACAAGTCCCAGCATAGGAGGACAGTTTTCCCTGTCCGCCTGGGTCTCTTAGCAACCGCGTGCCCTGCGGGACGGCGGGCTATTCCCATGGCTCACCCTCGCGGGACATGCGGTTAGGTCCGCTAATCGTGCAGTGCTTTTCCTTGCAGGAGTCCGCCAACAGCACCACCGGGAGCGACCTCCTAGTCAGCCCAAGGGGCGACGGTCTCCTGCCGCCGTCCGCCGAGGCTGCCCACCAGGGGCGGCCTCCCTGCTGCCCGAGGGCGGCGGCCTCCTGTCGCCGTCCGCCTAGGCCGCCCACCCGGGGCGGCCTCTGCCCGCCAGCCGGGCGGACTCCTCCCGGAGTCCGCCCAGGCTGCCCGCTAGGGGGCGGCCCCGGCATCTGCCGGGCGGACTCCTCCCGGAGTCCGCCCAGGCCGCCCGCTAGGGGGCGGCCCCGTATCCGCAGGGCGTACTCCACCCGGAGTCCGCCCAGGCCGCCCGCTAGGGGGCGGCCCCGGCCTGCCGGGCGGACTCCTCCCGGAGTTCGCCTAGGCCGCCCGCAAGAGGGCAGCCTCCAGTTCTCTCCAGGGCCTCCTGCAGCTTGCTTCGCTCAACAATGGCGGACGCAAAGTTCCAGTCCGCGGAGTCCGCGCAGGTCGTCATGCTGATGTCACTGGGCCCCGCATCTTAAAGAACTTCCCTGGGCGTATAAATAGCCACTGGTGCCTCTCATTCATGGATCCTGGAGGTGGAGACAAGTCTTGCCTGCAGACCCTGCGGACTCTGTTTTCCAGTCCACGCAGTCCGTCATCACCCTTCCAGCAAGCTCTGCGGACTCAGTTTCCTGTCCGCGCAGTCCTCCACAGCTCTTCCAGCAGCTTGCCAGCAGACTCTGCAGACTCAGTTTCTCAGTCCTCCAGTAGCTGGCAGACTCTTTTACTTAGTCTCTGGCAGCTTCTCCTCTCTGCTTTCTGGCAATTTCTTCTCCCTTAGCCGCCAGCTTCTCCTTGTACCCTTTTTGTGATTTGTTGTAAAGGTGTACTTGTAAGCTTGTAATCTCTCGCTATTAATCAAAGGAAAGCCCGTCACAGGAGTGGCATTTAGGCCGCGGCGGGCGAAGTGTGTTGTTGCCGCTGCTAGCGGCCCCCTCTTCTCTCCTCTGCTCAGCAAGCCTTGGTCCTCTGCTCAGCAAGCCTTGCTCCTCTGCTCAGCAAGCCTTGCTCCTCTGCTCAGCAAGCCTTGCTCCTCTGCTCAGCAAGCCTTGCTCCTCTGCACAGCAAGCCTTGCCCTCAGCTCAGCTCAGCTCTTCTCGGCAACCAACCTGCAAGTGCAACCGTTGCGGTTACTGTCTGCTTGACCGCTCCTGGTCTCCCTCCTCTTCCTCTCTTGATCAACCCTCCTTGTTATCCTCATGCTCCTTTTACAGCTGCAGCTTATGCTCCCTTTAATCCTTATGTTGTAGGAGAGCAAGAAGAACCTTCACCATTCACGGAGAATGTTCGTCATGAGCCTACTCCAGCAAACTTCAAAGAGCCTTGACTGCCTATCTACACTGGAGAGACAGATCAAGTGAAGCATCTCCAAGCTTTTGAGTCAGCCGTTGCTCTCAAGACCCTTTCAGATGCAACCAAGTGCAAACTCCTTGTGACAACCTTTGATGGACAAGTGAGGGACTGGTTCTATGGCCTCCGTCCTCACTCCATCACTTCCTTCCTTGATCTTCGAAGGGAGTTTCTTCTCAGATTCTCTACATCAACCAAGAGAAAGGGCGGTCCTGAAGCCCTCTTTGAGATCAAGCAGCGCGGAAATGAGACTTGGTCTCAGTTTGTTGATCGATTCCAAAGAGAGATTTTGGACATCGAAGTTTCTGATCAAGAAATGTACATAGTGGCTCTTATCCACGGTCTCCGTGAAGGGCCCCTCAAATTTGAAGCCAACGTCCGTGCTCCAAGGACATATCAAGAGTTGATTGCTCTAGCCAACTCGTATATATGAGGTGAAAAGAGCAATCCAGGCTTCGTCTCCAAGCTTTTGTCCGAGGAGGATCTCTCTCGCAAGCATCCTCCAAGGTCTCCTCGCAATCACTTCCCAACTCACTCAAAGAAAGAGAGAAGGATTCATCGCCATCGATACTCCTTCCCGAGCCGTGATCATGCTCAAGACCCATTGCTGCCGCTAGCTCTGTCTTTGCAAACAGCAGCTGTTCAACAACAGCAGGACGATGGCTTGAATGAGTCTGATCTTGATGACGTCGTGCAAGAAGTAATCCAGATCATGAAAGATAGGGCAAGATACAAGAAGCCCTATCGGCCGACCGATCAGAGGTCTAGAAACTCAGAGCATTTCTGTGAATTTCACAAAGAGTCAGGCCATCGAACAGAAGACTACCGAGCATTCCGCCAGCTTGTGCAAAAGATGCTCCGGCAGGGCAAGATGCATGACCTGCTTCCTAAAGAAGATCGCCCTGATCCATCAACTTCAAAGGGCAAAGAAATTTCAGATGTTACTTGCTCCTCAAGGGGAGTGAATCATGTCACAGAGCCTCCTCTCCTCGTTGTTAACCAAGACGTCGAATGCTTCGATGCCGATGACGAGGGTGTGCTGGGAAGGTTATTCTAAGCTAGCAAGGACTCGCAGTCCTCCAAAGCGATGGACTTCGCAGTCCTCCAAAGCGATGGACTTCGTAGTCCTCCAAAGCGATGGACTTCACAGTCCTCCAGAGCTCCTTACAACCTTCAGGGGTTATCTCAACCCTTACTCTCTCTCCCTTTCAAACATTTTCATTACAATGCTTCTCAGTGTTCTTTACTTGCTTTCCAGCAAAGCTTTTATTCAGGGATCTCGTACTGACATAGTTCCCTTCTTGTGATGCCCCTTCCTCTCTCTCTCTCTCTCTCTCTCTCTCTCTCTCTCTCTCTCTCTCTCTTAGGATCATTACACCAATGAGATATCGCCGAGTCTGAAACGTTCCCTCCGTAGTTTGTTCTTACACAACCACTACGACCACACATGGCGGGAGTATACCCATGTGTGCAGTGGGAGCAGTTCAATCACGGGAATGGGCTTCAGACTTAGGATCCTAGCCGTCATCTGACACAGAGTGTGTGCTAGGGGAGCCCCATGTGTTAGCTCTGATGTGCGTCGTATAGGATACATTACGGTTAGGATGATCTTTGCTGGACAAGCAATGGCGATCAAGCGTAGCCTTGTCTCTTTGATCATGCTTCAACTGTGGTGGCCGAACACTCTCCGGTATCCTCGATCCGTGCCTTCTCGGGTTCGCAACTCCACTGATCAATACACAGATAAGCTAGGCCTCTTGGCGCAACCCGTCTCGTTGATCAGTGATGCTTGTACCCAAGGCGAGAGAGCGCTCCTTCTAGCGGTCCTTCTCAGGATCTTTCCCTTGCTTTTCTCTTTTGTGCCCTCCTTGAGGATGCGCGGCCAGCCCGCTTTGAGCAGGACCATACTCGGGATGATTTTCTCAGGCCAGTGATGCATAAGGCCCATGGGGAACACCTGTGGCAGCATTCAACCTTCTTTAGTCATTCCAAATATGGACCTCCTTTTCTTTTTCCCCTCCTTGAGGATGCGCGGCCAGCCCGCTTTGGGTAGGACTATACTCGGGATGATTTTTTCGGATAAGTGATGCATAAGGCCCACGGGGAACACCTGTGGCAGCATTCAACCCTCTTTAGTCATTCCGAGTGTAGACCTCCTTTTCTCTCTTCCCACCTTTCGCATGTGAGCAGGTTAATCCAACCTACCAAAGGGATTTCCAGCAATCACTTTGCTTATGCTCATCTCATATACATTGCCTGCTCAAGCTCTATCATATGGAGATTCACAGTGCTACTCATTATTCTTGTCAAAGTCTAATGGTGTCAGTCATTAATCAAATCATATCAACAGTTTTGGTATGATGCTGGTGTGGTTATCCTCACGTCTTGTTTGCTTCTAATCTCTCTCTTCACAGAGGTTAGCAAACCTTTGCAAGCCTTCTCCACAGGTACTTGCAAGCTCCTTTCATATGCATATTGTCTGCTTCTAACTTTTCTCTTTGTAGAGAACAACATACACTTACAAACCTCATCCAGGTACTTGCAGTTTAAATCATTATTTTATCTCTGCTGATCACTCTTCACTTTGCAGTGGTTAGCAGACATCTGCAAGTCATATTCAGGTACTTGCAGCTTATCTTTATATACAATATCTGCCTCTAACTCTCTCCTTGCAGAGGTCACCGACACTTGCAAGCTCCATTCAGGTACTTGCAAGTTACTTTCATGCACTATGCATACTCTTAACTCTTCTCTTGCAGAGACCACCAAAGATTTGCAAGTTCCTTCCAGGTACTTGTAACTCATTTTTCTGTCCTTGTATACTCTTTTCCCTTCTCTTTTAGCAGAGAATAACAGGTGCTTGCAAGCCTCTATCAGGTACTTGCAAGATATTATGCCTTTCTGTTTTCCTCACTTTTGTTTTGCAAAACTTAACGGAAGACACGCCTTCTTCGTTTTGCAAAAGCAAACTCAGGTACACACTCGATGTACCACCCATGCGTGCTTACCCTTAATTTTCCTCTTGCAGGAAAATAGACAGGAAACACCAAGCTTGTAAGGAGAGTCTTCAGGTTCTATCTCTCCTTACCTCTCTTTCCCTTTCCTTTGGGGTGGATCACGATTTTCATGGGTCTCCAACTTTTTCGAAGTCCCCTTCGGAACTTGAAAAAGTGCGGGGATTATGTTAACCCAGAAATCGGCAATCCTTCCCAAGGTGTCCAGCTGGCTAGTCGCGACCCTTAGATTCTCCCTTTCGATCGCGACAAGTCCCAGCGTAGGCGGACAGTTTTCCCTGTCTGCCTGGGTCTCTTAGCAACCGCGTGCCCTGCGGGACGGCGGGCTATTCCTATGGCTCACCCTCGCGGGACATGCGGTTAGGTCCGCTAATCGTGCAGTGCTTTTCCTTGCAGGAGTCCGCCAACAGCACCACCGGGAGCGACCTCCTAGTCAGCCCAAGGGGCGGCGGTCTCCTGCCGCCGTCCGCCGAGGCCACCCACCAAGGGTGGCCTCCCTACTGCCCGAGGGGCGGCGGCCTCCTGCCGCCGTCCGCCGAGGCCGCCCACCCGGGGCGGCCTCTGCCCGCCAGCCGGGCGGACTCCTCCCGGAGTCCGCCCGCTAGGGGGCGGCCCCGGCATCCGCCGGGCGGACTCCTCCCGGAGTCCGCCCAGGCCGCCCGCTAGGGGGCGGCCCCGGCATCCGCCGGGCGGACTCCACCCGGAGTCCGCCCTGGCCGCCGCTAGGGGGCGGCCCCGGCCTGCCGGGCGGACTCCTCCCGGAGTCCGCCTAGGCCGCCCGTAAGAGGGCGGCCTCCAGTTCTCTCCAAGGCCTCCTGCAGCTTGCTTCGCTCAACAATGGCGGATGCAAAGTTCCAGTTCGCGGAGTCTGCGCAGGTCGTCATGCTGATGTCACTGGGCCCCGCTTCTTAAAGAACTTCCCTGGGCCTATAAATAGCCCCTGGCGCCTCTCATTCATGGATCCTGGAGGTGGAGACAAGTCTTGCCAGCAGACCCTGCGGACTCTGTTTTCCAGTCCGCGCAGTCCGTCATCACCCTTCCAGCAAGCTCTGCGGACTCAGTTTCCTGTCCGCGCAGTCCTCCACGGCTCTTCCAGCAGCTTGCCAGCAGACTCTGCAGACTCAGTTTCCCAGTCCTCCAGCAGCTGGCAGACTCTTTTACTTAGTCTCTGGCAGCTTCTCCTCTCTGCTTTCTGGAAATTTCTTCTCCCTTAGCCGCCAGCTTCTCCTTGTACCTCTTTTGTGATTTGTTGTAAAGGTGTACTTGTACGCTTGTAATCTCTCGCTATTAATCAAAGGAAAGCCCGTCGCAGGAGTGACATTTAGGCCGCGGCGGGCGAAGTGTGTTGTTGTCGCTGCTAGCGGCCCCCTCTTCTCTCCTCTACTCAGTAAGCCTTGCTCCTCTGCTCAGCAAGCCTTGCTCCTCTGCTCAGCAAGCCTTGCTCCTCTGCGCAGTAAGCCTTGCCCTCAGCTCAGCTCAGCTCTTCTCGGCAACCAACCTGCAAGTGCAACCGTTGCGGTTACTATCTGCTCGACCGCTCCTGGTCTCCCTCCTCTTCCTCTCTTGATCAAACCTCTCTGTTGATCAAGGCTCGCCTCTTCTATCAAGCCTCTCCCCTACCCCCGCAACCTTCTCCTTCCTCCTCACCTAGCCTGTGAGGCTAAACCCCCCTTCCGCCATAGCTGTGCCCCCGGTGCCGTTTCCGCGCATCAACAAATCCGTGCAGTGCATGCAAGATTTGTTGCTAATCCTGCGCGCGCAGGATTAATTGCTAATCCTGAGCCCAGGATTATTTGCTAATCCTGCGAGCGCAAGATTATTTGCTAATCTTGTGCGCACGAGATTGATTAATTGCTAATCCTGTGCGCGCAGGATTTTGGGAAATGCCGGCATTCGCCGACGACGTGTCCCCCTTCCTTCGTTGGACGTCGTCGTCATCATCTCACGGCCTCCGCCAACACCATCGTCGTCTCCCAAAGCCGCGGTCATCACCATCATCACTCCTCTCTTCGACCGTCGACCGTCGACCGTCGACCGTCGTCATCACCGCCGGCCGCCGCCGCCACCACCGCCACCGCCGTCATCGTCGTCCTCCGCCGCGACCGTCGTCGACGCCGCCGCTTGCAGGTTAGCCACCGCCTGATCACTACGGAGCCTCCATCGCCGCCCGATCTGTGAAAAATCACCCACTAACCACCAGGTTAGTGGGGGCCCACCATGACCACTTCCTGGAGGCTATAAAAAGGAGCCCCAGACCTCCTCATTTCTCACATTTTCGCTCCCGGAGTATTCTTCTTCCTCAAGCTAGAGCTCTGTCGAACTCCTCCCTCGGGTCATCTTCAAGCCACCTACGAGCCAAGTCCCCAAGTGCGCGGAGAAGGGAAGAAGACGACCACTG
>CM077153.1:13129989-13164989 GCA_039583875.1 Platanthera guangdongensis | reverse complement strand
GCTCTTTCAACTGTTGCTGTTGTAACTAGTAAGACCAAAACTAAATTCACTAGCAAATAAACTAATGGATATAAAATATTTTCCTCTTTTCAATCAACTTTTTTGCTAGCTCATCAATTCCACTTATATCACTTAAATCATTATCACTTCGAACATCAAGAATGTATGTGTCCAACTGGCTTTCAAGTTCAATGAGATCTATTCTAGAAAACTCGAATGGATAAAATTCAGCAAGGCGTATCAATTTTTGTTTGTCAAATGATGAAAAAGAATCATTTGGACTTAGGCATGTCATGCAAAGAAGTAATTCTGTAGTTATCTCTGTGAACGGTTGTTCAGCTCTTGGAGTTGTGTATCTATCACAGCATAAAATAATTCTGCACGATAATAATGCAAATTTGTCATCTCATGAACCCTTCTTCGAGAACGACCGCGTGCAATATACAAAGTATCCATATCTGGGATATCAATTTATACTTGCAACAAAATGCAAATACTTGTTTAAGTAAATTCTCCCATCCTTCATCTCTCATATTTTGTAATAGTTGCTTTGATATTCTACTAAATTCATGTCATTAACAATATCCAATTCTTTACGCTGTAAAGACTGTGATAAGCTATTCGTTATGCCCAATATATTTTTCATTAGAAATAGAATAATCACAAAATCAAATGTCTGAATTACATCTAGTAATGCAAATGTTGAAGCTTTTTGCTCTGAACTTGAATGATGATCATTTTGTACTATTTCAAGAACATCAATAACTGATGAAAACAATCCAATCATGCTTACTAAAGAGCCAAAATGAGAGCCCCAACGCATGTCTCCGGGTCTTTTAAGATTTCGCACTTGATTTATTCCTGTTCCACTTGAAAGTTCACCACTCTGTAAGCCTTCAATAATCTTGGTAAACTGAGAGACATGTAATAAACCTCTGACGTTTGCATGAAACAGTGATAATATTTGTCACAGCACTAACCATGTCAAATAACCAAGCAACTTGAACATTACCTTTTGCAACTGCAACTAATGCTAACTGAAGCTGATGTGCGAAACAATGAACATAATATGCTGATGAATTTTCATTCAAAATTAGAGTCTTAAGTTCGTTAAATTCTTCTCTCATATTGCTTGCACCATCATAACCTTGGCCACGTATTCTCGTTATACTTAATCCATGTTCAGAAAAAAATTGTAATAAAGCAAGCTTAAGGGATTGTGCTGATGTATCAAAAACATGCACAATACCCACAAAACGCTCAATCACTTGACCAGTTCTGTCAACATATCTCAAAGCAATAGTCATCTGTTCTTTTGTTGATATATCTCTTGATTCATCTAATAAAATTGAAAAATAATTCTCGTCAATATCTTTAATTATCAAACTTGTAGTTTCAACAGACATTGCATTAATGATGTCTTTTTGGATATCAGGTGCTATTAGTTTGTGATTTTCAGGAGCATTTGTAGAATAACCTTATTGATAGACTCATTATGATCGCCAAGAAATCGTAACAATTCCAGAAAATTACCTTGATTTAATGAAGCATCTGATTCATCATTTCCACGAAGTGCCAATCCCTGTCTGATCAAAAATCGAATACAATTAATTGTTGTTGTTAGTCGAGTACGATAATCTTCTTTAGCTTGATCTGTCTGTTTGTGAAAGCTTGTATCAATGTGTTGTCTTGAATCCATCAGATTATTGCATAAAATGACAGCGTGATTATGAATGCTAGTAGGACCACCAACATGTTCTTTAAATTTTGCAAATCCTTTTTTCCAATTTTTTAAACTATCAACAACAAAAGAATTACCACCTGATTGTTGTCCCATTTCTTGCTTAAAAAGATAACAGAATAAACAAAATGCGGCATCCTTTTCTATACTGTATTCTAACCATGAAGGAAAATGGTCAAACCAAGCCGGGTTAAATTTCCTTGAAATATTTCCGATGATGGTTTTTGGAAATTCATGTGTTTTTGGTTGACAAGGACCCTTTAATAAATAATATCTTCTCACATCATCGCGGTCATTAATAGGATAATCAGAAATTCGGCATCTCAATCTAGGATCTGAGGCTCTATTATCTATATTAATGTCCTTTCTAGCTCGTTTAACATCAGACTGCAATCTTTCACTATCATTTTTCTCACAAATATGTGATCCTGATTTCGGCAAAACTTTAAAATATTTATCCATAACTGATTAATTTGTACAATGCCTAAACATAAAAAAAAATTAGATCACATTTGAAATAAATCATAATCACAAAATTTAAGTTGTGTGCTCGAAGGTGTTGTTGACGATTTTTTGAAATAACGCTCCATGGCTAATTGGCTAGTCTCGATTGAAAGCAGAATATGAGCAACAACAAACAACATTTGATGATATGAAGAATAAAAGTTTATAAAAGACTAAACTCTAAGTCTCTAACTCTAACAAACAAAGCATCTAAAAAACATTGAAAACTAAATGATTCAAAAGATACCTGAAGGTCAGGTGGCCAACATGAGTCATCGTCTACTGCATTGAGACTTGAGAGCAGATTTCAGAACTGACCCTAAACAACTCCAAAACCCTAAACAATAAAAAAAATCGAAAAACAACACAAAACAAAGTGAATCAACATAAAACGAAATTAAACAACTTTAATCTTTTTAAGAAAAATCATCACTCACCAAATCTAAGCAAAAGAGGGCCAAAATTTTCGCAAGAAAATCGCCAGGAACTTTTCGGGAAACCAGCAGACGTAAAAACTCTCGGTGAAAAAGATAAATCGCGACTTTTTTCGATTTAAGTAGGGTATATACTGCGGTTTTATGATAAAACCGCAGTCTATACTGATAAACAGCAGTCTATACTGATAAACCGCAGTCAAAAGACGCGATTATAATTAAAAAATTTATAATACTTTAAACTGCGGTTTTTTATAAAACCGCAGTCTAAAGTATTATAATTTTTTTTTTCATTTAAAACATAATTTTTGAAAATAGACCTACTATATGACATTTTTAGGAAAATTGTTCAACATGAAAGTTGTAGATCTCGTCGATATCTACAACTTTGATGTTGAACACTTTTCCTAAAAATGTCATATAGTAGGTCTAATTTCAAAAAATATGTTTTAAATGAAAAAAAAAAAATTATAATACTTTAAACTGCGGTTTTTTATAAAACCGCAGTGTAAAGTATTATAATTTTTTTTTCATTTAAAATATAATTTTGAAAATAGACCTACTATATGACATTTTTAGGAAAAGTGTTCAACATGAAAGTTGTAGATCTCGTCGATATCTACAACTTTTATGTTGAACACTTTTCTTAAAAATGTCATATAATAGACCTAATTTCAAAAATTATGTTTTAAATGGGAAAAAAAATCTATAATACTTTACACTGCGGTTTTTTATAAAACCGCAGTATAAAGTATTATAATTTTTTTTTCATTTAAAACATAATGTTTGAAAATAGATTTACTATATGACATTTTTAGGAAAATTGTTCAACATGAAAGTTGTAGATCTCGTCGATATCTACAACTTTCATGTTGAACACTTTTCCTAAAAATGTCATATAATAGGCCTAATTTCAAAAAGGGCGGAACCCGGGCCGAACAATGCGATTCGCATATTTCCGCCCGGGTTCCGTCATTTTTAAAAATAGACCTACTATATGATATTTTTAGAAAAAGTGTTCAACATGAAAGCTGTAGATCTCGTCAAGATCTACAACGTTTATGTTGAACACTTTTTCTAAAAATGTCATATAGTAGGTCTTATTGCAAAATACGCAGTTTTAATGAAAAAAAATATAATACTTTAAACTGCGGTTTTTTATAAAACCGCAGTCTAAAATCTGTCTAAAATATTAATTTTTTTTGCCGTTTAAAATTAAGAAAAATACCGTTTTAAATAAAAAAAATTATAATATTGAGGGGAATAGAATGCGGTTTGTGCAAAAACCGCAGTCTATTCCCTATTTTCTTTAAATCTTCAAGACGTCAGGCGTCGTGTACATTATCGTGCGTCAGGACGCCTATTTTCCTTAAATTTGATGAAATCTCCAGTGCTTCTCACGCGATTTATTTCTTAAACCTAGCTATAACCGAGCTTTCAGCAAATTTTGAACATATATTTTTAAATTAATCAATTATATAACATATATTTTTAAAACTCAGGGGGTCAATTGACCCCCTGGACCCTTAATAGATCCGTCCTTGTATATATGTATGTACGTATGTATGTATATAGATATGTATGTATGTATATATATATATATGTATGTACGTATATATATATATGTATGTATATATATATATGTATGTACGTATATATATATATATGTATGTACGTATATATATATATATATGTATATATATATATATATATATATATATATATATATATATATATATATATGTATGTACGTGTGTGTGTGTGTGTGTGTGTGTGTGTATATATATATATATATGTATGTACATATATATATACACACATACATATATATGTATATACACACATACATATATATATACACACATACATATATATACACACCCATACATATATATACACACATACATATATATACACACACATACATATATATACACACACATACATATATATACACACATACATATATATATATATACACACATACATATATATATATATATATATATATATATATGTTAACCCAGAAATCGGCGATCCTTCCCAAGGTGGCCAGCTGGCTAATCGCGACCCTTAGATTCTCCCTTTTGATCGCGATGGGTCCCAGCGTAGGCGGACAGTTTTCCCTATCCGCCTAGGTCTCCTAGCAACCGCGTGCCCTGCGGGACGGCGGGCTATTCCCATGGCTCACCCTCGCGGGACATGCGGTTAGGTCCGCTAATCATACAGTACTTTTCCTTGCAGGAGTCCGCCAACAGCATCGCCAGGAGCGGCCTCCTATTTCGCCCAAGGGGCGGTGGTCTCCAGCCGCCGTCCACCGAGGACGCCCGCCAGGGGCGGCCTCCCTGCTGCCCGAAGGGCGGCGGCCTCCTGCCGCCGTCCGCCGAGGCCGCCCACCCGGGGCGGCGTCTGCCCGCCAGTCGGGCGGACTCCCCCTGGAGTCCGCCCAGGCCGCCCGCAAGGGGGAGGCCAGGCCCGCCGGGCGGACTCCCCCTGGAGTCCGCCCAGGCCGCCCGCTAGGGGGCGGCCCCGGCGACCCAGCCGGGCGGACTCCCCCTGGAGTCCGCCCAGGCCGCCCGCAAGGGGGCGGCCAGGCCCGCCGGGCGGACTCCCCCTGGAGTCCGCCCAGGCCGCCCGCTAGGGGGCGGCCCCGGCACCCTGCCGGGCGGACTCCACCCGGAGTCCGCCCAGGCCGCCCGCTAGGGGGCGGCCTCCGGCCAGCCGGGCGGACTCCTCCCGGAGTCCGCCCAGGTCGCCCGCTAGGGGGCGACCTCCAGTTCTCTGCAGGTGGGTCCTTCCGCTTGCTTCTTCGCTCGATAGTGGCGGACGCAAAATCTCTGTCCGCGGAGTCCGCGTAGGTCGTCATGCTGACGTCACTGGACCCCGCTTCTAGAAGAACTTCCTGGGCCTATAAATAGCCCATGGTGCCTCTCATTCTGCACGGTTCCTGGATCCTGCAAGTCTTGCCAGCAGACCCTGCGGACTCCGTTTTCCAGTCCGTCATCACCTCTCCAGCAAGCTCTGCGGACTCAGTTTCCTGTCCGCGCAGTCCTCTACAGCTCTTCAGCAGCTTGCCAGCAGCCTCTGCAGACTCAGTTTCTCAGTCCTCCAGCTTGCCAACAGACTATTTTACTTAGTCTCTGGCAGCTTCTCCTCTGCTTTCTGGCACTTTCTTCTCTCTTAGCCGCCAGCTTCTCCTTGTACCCTTTAAGTGATTTTGTTGTAAAGGTGTACTTGTAAGCTTGTAATCTCTAGCTATTAATAAAAGGAAAGCCCGTCGCAGGAGTGACATTTAGGCCGCGGCGGGCGAAGTGTGTTGTTGCCGCTGCTAGCGACCCTCCCCCTCTTCTTCTCCTCTGTTCAGCAAGCCTTGCTCCTCTGCTCAGCAAGCCTTGCTCCTCTGTTCAGCAAGCCTTGCTCCCCTGCTCAGCAAACTTCTTCTCAGCCCAGCTCTTCTCGGCAGCCAACCTGCAAGCACAACCGTCACATTAGCCGTCTGCTCGACAGCTCCTGGTCAACCTCCTTCTCCTCTCTTGATCAACCCGCTCTGTTGATCAAGCTCCTCTCCTCTATCCCCGCAACCCTCTTTGACAAGCCGTTTGCTCCACTCTCGAGCACTCAGAGGCTTCCTTCCTTCCCTCCTCTCCTCTTTTCCTAGCTTGTGAGACCGAACACCCCCTCCGTGTTAGCTGGCTGGTGCCCCGCGACGTTTCCGCGCATCAACAATATATATATATATATATATATATATATATATATATATATATATATATACGTACATACATACATATATATATATATATGTATGTGTATATATATGTATGTACGTATATATATATATATATGTATGTATATATATATATATACATATATATATACATATATATATGTATGAGTAAAGAGTCAGATGATTTGGCCATTCGGATCCGATTGCACCCGAAATTTGTTACGACTCACTTCAAATCATTACGAACCTCTCGACGTTCGTCGTCGCAGATTTTATCTACCAAGGAGGGAACCGGAACCCAACAAGTTTTGAGAAATTTTGGGATTAAAATTGTTGCGGGTCATCCTGTTTTTCTCGGTTCGGAGAATCAGACCGGCCTTAGCTCAGAGTCGGATCGATGACACAAACAGTAAAAGAAAAACAACAGCAAATGCCAAAAGGTTTTTTTGACGTGAAAAATCTGGAAAGGGTGAAAAAACACGTGGTTTGATCTGTGTCGAGCAAAAATCCACTATTTTCTTGGAGTTTACAGGAGTTTGGGGATGATTCTTGTTGGGCTAGAGAGCACGCAAGCTCAACCAGAGCACCTGCAAATTAATTCGAGCAAGTACATGCATGACTGCTTAGGGGCATGCCAATACACAAACACATCACAAAAAAATAATAATAAAAGTGACATAGTGATTTAACATGGAAACCCAATAAGGTGAAAACCACGGGGCGATTGGAGTCCAAACCGAAAAGTAGTCACTAAAATGTATGAAAAAATAGATAATTATAAGACTTTCTCTCCTCGATCTTTATAGGATCTTTATCAGTTTCACACGACATAATACAATAAATAGTAATAGAAAAACTACAAGTTACCGACAGTGGTGGACGAGACGGATTACACAAATCCTCTCCAAGATGTCTCTTTGAATCTTTGCCCAAATCTGCTCCAGATCCAATTTGTGTAGGCGAAATACTTTTTGTCAACGTCGTACAACGAAGTCCAAAAGCTCCCCCAAACTAAGACGATTGCCGCAAAGGTCTCTCTAGAAATCTTTCATTACTTGAGTTTGGAGAGAAGTGGATGTTTTATACCTTCTCCTTCATTCCTATTTATAGGACCAAAAACAAGGAGGAAGATGTGGTAGATGACATGTGGATAAAGCTTCCATGAAGCTTTCTTTGGTCAAAAAACACATGTTGGTTTAAAGGTCAAAAACGGATTCTCTTTTTCACACTTGTGATGAAATATATGCTTGAAAAATATGGTCAAAATTAGCTAGCCTCTTTCACACTAAGGAGAAAATTATCTTAACAATTCTTCAAAGGATGACAGACCGCCTCTTTGTTACAAGTACAAGGTACAAAAATGACGAAAAAGAGACAAAGTCCCCGGAGCCTTGATGGAAACACTCCGGCTAGGAAAATGGTTAAGTCCACGGAACCTCTATGCAAGCATTCTGGCTGGGAGAAATCTTTAAGTCCATAGAGCTTTGATGGAAGTGCTCTTGCTGAAGCGGGGCTTTGGTGAGAGCACTCTCGTAGAGAAGATCGTCGTGCCTTGGAGGCCTGATGAAACCTTTGCGCTAGAAGAGGAGCGGGGCAAATTCTTGAGTGGAGAATTGACGTAAGTCCACGACCTTGCTGGAGAATCTCAGGGCTCTTTCTAGCCTCAGAAGTTTTTTGTCTTCAAATGAAGGTTTGGGGGCGTATTTATATTTTTTGGAGGGATACGTCGGTAATTGCGCTGGGGCGGAATTTATACTAGCGAATGACTTCGTTCTGTTTCAGTCACCTGGATCACCAAATTTAGCAAAACGATAAAAGTGCCCCCCCCCCCCCCCCGGTGGTCCGGGCGACCTGGGCAGGGTGCCTGACGGTGGTGGCCAGAGGCGGCGGGGGCGCACGCGCATAGGGAGCGTGCACGCTCGTGCGCTGCGCTTGTGCATCTGTGTCTGCCTGCGTCCCTTCCTTCGGGGTTGTCCTTCCTGCGCGGCTGCTTGGACCTCTCGGCCTAACTCAGAAATTAAAAGAGGGGGACCCAATAAAAAATTATTTGATTTTAATTATTTAGAAATCAATTTCAATTAATTTGAAGTTCACTTTAAAAAGTACCTAAAATTACTTTATTTTTGCCTAAAAATAATAAGAGCGGTGTTAAAGACACGCCAAAAAGTGCTATAAGCACACCAACTTTAAGGGGAAAAAAATCTAAAAGTGCTATATGCACATCAACTTTAAAAAAAGACCTAATAATTGTTTGTTGTGCTTTTATCACTGATATACACACGATCATTTTTAACGTGCAATTAACACGTTTTTTTTATGTCGGAAGCCATCATAGTCGCAGATCATGGTTGTTTTTTTGGGCGTTGATATTAAGCACAACTCTTTTGGCTATCCGCACAAAAAATTTGACTTTTTTTAGATTTTTAAAATTCATATTTGCACCGCACTCACTTAGTTGCTCTGCACTGTTGAATCTTTCATCGCATGGATGTACTACCATCCATGTGATTAGCCGTTTGTACGAATAGCCAAAATGTGGTGCTTATATCAACATTGTTTTTACTTTTCCAAAAGACGTTTAAATTTAGCCCTTAGATAAAGAATCAGGTGGAGTAGGAAGTCTGCATGCGCGTTTTTTTTGTGTGTGTTCACAATTATTAATAGGTGTGATACATGCAAATCCGGCCGTAGGATATGCTTTTTAGCTAGATTTCAGCGGCTGAGATATGACCGTATCGTATTCGGCGATACATCAGATTATATATCCAGCACATAAGGCCAAAATCCGGCCGTTAAAATCAAGATCCTACGGCGCTTGCGCACCTCCCATAGATGCCACTAAAATATTTCTTCTTTTAACACCACCCAATAATAATAATGTACGGTTTCAGGAGGAACCCAGCCGCCTATTCAGGAATGAAAATCCTTTTGGGAGACTTATATGCATTCCATACTGACGCGCATATTTTTTTAATATATATTTAATATTATTATAAATATATAAAATGGCCATAAATTATGATATTAAATTATTAATATTATATCCGGAGGAATTGAATAATGTGTTTAAGATATTATCCATAATTACTAATTAAAAATGAATTTAAAATAATATGTTATTTTGTGGTCATTAAAGTAGTCTAGTAGGCCTATTATGGTTTGCTTAAAGTCATGAGTTCAATCCACCCCCCCCCCCCCCCCCCAAAAAAAAATGCAAAATTATCAAATTGGTCTCTAAATTTTGGGAACTTTTTCAAATCAGTCCCTAAATTTTCAAATGATTCATATATGTCCCGGATTTTTGGCACTTAACACCCTCAAAATGGGGGTGTTTGGCACATTGCACCCTAAGTTTAATTTTTTGGCACTTTGCACCCTTCAAATTGCATTTTGGAGCACTTTGCACCCTCTTCTATTTTTCAGTTTATTTTAACTTTTTAAAATCAATTGTTTAAAACTGAAATGAGTATTTTGGGGATTGCGAATTTATTTCTAACATAAAAATCTCTTTCTTCATTTCATCCTATCCTCCCCGGTTCATTTCAGCCGCCCCTCTTCCAGTCTTTCGCTTGCAGAGTTCTTCCCGGCGTGGTCTCTCCCGAACGACGACGGTGTTTCAGTTTATTTTTTGCTTTATTTTTTTTTTTGAAATGTAAGAGTGATATTTTATAAATTGTAGAAGAGACTTTTATAAAATGCCAAAAAATGAGGGGGTTCATAGAGAGTTGCTCTAAGAAATATCCTGATCGAGATTTTCTATCAAAATTTGATTTTAACGCAGCTGGCTTCACCGATACACAGGATTACAGGTGCTTTCATGATTCTATTCAACTGGAGAAACAAGATCCAAAATTCTCTTCTTGAGACTCAATTTATTGGTTTAATCTGTGATTAGGATGTTCGTCGCGACATGGAATGTTGGCGGAAAATCCCCACCTGGCTGTCTGAACCTCGAGGACTGACTCCATGCCTCCCCTCCTGCTGATGTCTTCGGGTATCAATTGTTGATCTCTATTAGATTCCTTTATGGCTCATTATGAAATTTGGGGGTGCTTCAGAGCTGAACTTTGATTCCCAATTCCAGTAAAAATGGACCCTGAGTCTAATTTCAGGAAACAATTTAGATATGTTTGATAGAATCCCAAGCTTAAATGACATTGAATGTATCTCCGATCAGCATTAATTAATCAAAAGTTGAACAAGTATTAACCAGGCTCAGCATACAAAATTAACTAAATACTAATAAAAGTTATGCATTGTCAAACATAATGCAAATAAATATCACATGTTTTTTTGTCAAACCCTATAACAGTACAACAAAACTTAAATTGCACAAATTCTTGATTGGATAAAGATCGGCAAGGAAGTTGTGGCATCCAGACTACAACAGCAACATCTACCGTCATCTTTATAAGAAGTCCTCAAAGCCTGAAAACAAACTTAAATGTTTACAATGTGTAACTACAAAAAAATAGCATTTAACTGGGAATAAAACGCACATAATTCTCACCTGTTGTAAAAGATGGCGCGAATGAATTTGATGGCTCGGCATATGCTTCTTGTGTTGCAACGTTTTTTTTACCTACACAAGAAAAATTGATTAGCTTATTTTACTAGTTCATTAATAATGTAAATTCTCACTAATAATAAATCACTAACCGGTAACTTTGATCTTGACGTTGACGTTGTTGGCATTTGATGACCACAGCTTTTTTTGGTGTGTCCTACCACCCCGCAGTTGGAGCATGTATATTTAGTCCTATGCCTTTTCAAACCGTATTTTTTGTTATCTAACTCATCTTGTTCCTTCCTTCTAGCATGCAATGAAGGTCTTCCTACTTTTTTCCCTTTCACATTCCATGGAACCAAAAGATTTAAGCTAGTTTTGGGCCATTCCCTTTGTCCTTTAATTGGATTCAACATGTACTCATAGGCTTTTAAAAATGTTGATTTTTTATAACAGTAATCAACATGATCTTCAACTTTTTCTCTTTTATAAAATATGCAGGCAATAGCATGAACACACGGAATTCCACTAAGATCCCATTTATTACAACTGCAGCTTTGTGAGGTTAACTCCACTGTCCATTTATCGCCTCTCCACCCTTTCACCTCAAATTTGTCATTATCGTTCCATTCCAAAATGTAATCTTGAACTCCCCTTTTATTATTTTTTAAGATCTTCTGGATGTTTGGACATATTTCTCCAGGTGATCTCAATAATTTATCCCTTTGTGTGTGTAATCTCTTCATCAAAATAACTATAATAATCTCAAACATAGTCACTATTGGTTTCCCTCTTGCCATTAATATGATATTGTTGAAACTTTCACACAAATTATTTAAAAGCATATCACATTTAGGTCATGTGCTAAAATGAGACCTTGCCCAATTTCTTGGATGTCTTGCTCTCACCTAATTAAAGGCCTCAATGTTAAGTGCTTTAAGTTTTTCCATTTCGCTATTAAAATCAACAAGTCTCGTGGCGGATGCAACCTTCCAAAATAAAGATTTGAGTTGTACACATTTATGTATTTGCTTGAAATTGCTATACATATGTCGAACGCAAAACCTATGCTCTGAATTTGGTAATAATTCTTCCACTGCTCTTATTAGTCCCTTTTGCTTATCAGAAATTACTGTCCAAGTATAACTGTTATCAATTTTCAAGTCTAGTATAAGTAGACCAATAAACCACTCCCAAGATTTCCAATTTTCTTTTAAAACCGTTGCATAGGCTATAGGATACATATCATTATTGCCATCAATTCCAACTGCGCAAAATAAAACTCCTCTATTTGATGTCTTAAGATGAGTTCCATCTAGACCTATAACTGGCCTGCAACCGGAAAGGAAACCCATTTTCAAAGCACCCCAACATATATACAATCTCTTGAAAGTACATGTTTGGGTTGCTGAAACCTCTTTACATTGAACTTTAACTGTAGTGTTCGGATTGGTTTGACGAATTTCTTCACAATAACTCCAAATGCTAGCATATTGCTCCAACTCTGAACCATGAATCAGATTGTTTGCATGTTTTTTAGCTCTATACATTTTCCAAATAGAGAGAGAGGTTCTATTTTCCATTTGAAACATCTCCTGCATAGATTTAACCGGCCATTCTGGGTTACTCCGTAGATGATGTTGATATTTTTTAGCAAGAAAGTCAGCAGTACAATGTTTAGAGCTTGGTGCTCTATAATATGAATGCTCTCCTTTGATGGTCTTTACTTGAAAAGTCTGATCATTTTTTGAAATGAAAGAAGCATGCATTACCCAACCACAATCACACGTAACCTGTACTTTGTCACTACAATTCTTCGTAAATTTTACCGGCTTTCCTTGAATGTTTGAGTAAGTTCTCACCGCTTCTCTATATTCATGAACCGTATTGAAGCACATTCCAACTTGAAACTCAAAATTAGAGTCATTTGCATTGCCTTGAAACATTTGGTAGCGTGATGATTTTTCTGTATTAGATGTAGGAAGGATTTTTACTCCTTCCCGGTCTATGATCTGATTTGGTTCACTATTAAGCTTTTCCTTGGTCTCATTTGATCCAACCCATTCAATGGATTCATCAACGTTTTGATCATAATCCATATCATCAATGTCAAAGTCATCATCTTCAAAGCCATCGCTAAAAGTGGAGTCGTTTGAATCTGTATCTTCTTCGTTGCTAATAGATTCACTGTCCTCTATAAGTTCAATTATTGGCTCGCTCTCCTCGTGATCATCCTCGCTATTTCTTTCATGCATAACACAATCAAATTGAGCTTCAATAGTTTCAACATAGAGATCCACCACTCTATCAGCATTGATATATCTAATCAGACTTGTAACATCATCGTCATTCACTAACAAAATCAGATTACTGTTATCGTCAAGTCCAGCACTACAGCAAAAAAATCTTACCCACCCCATGTGACCAACTAGTTCAGCCATATCATGCAAATGCCTCAACACCAAACAGTTGCAATCGCAGAAATCGAAGAAACTAATTACATCAGGCCTATAAGATATCGAGACGGTACCAATGAACATCCCTGAATGATGAAGTTTGATAGTGAACAGATGAGCTTCAAATGACATATAACAAGTGTCCGCTCTTAAATTATTCGCTCTCAACATCCAACCCATGCTATATTATATATAAAAAAATGAATTTTTTTTCAATAACTTTCAACTCAATGTAAAATAAAAGGATCAGAACCAAACTTCCCCCTCCTCTCCCTGCTTTCATTATGTCGAGAGAGAGAGAGGACGGCTGCGTCAGCGGACACCGCCAGGATCGCCGGACGCCACCTCCTCCTGTTTTCGTGGGGCGATCCTTCTCCCTGTCCTCTCCCTGCTATCATAGAGAGAGAGAGAGGGAGGGAGAGAGAGAGGACGACTGCGTCACCGGACACCGCCAGGATCGCCGGACGCCACCTCCTCCTGCCTGCTTTCATTATATTATACCGAGAGAGAGAAACAGAGAGGACTCGTTCGACGAACGTCGAACAGGTTGGCCCGTTCAACGAACGTCAAAAGGCTTGCACCGTTCGACGTTCGTCGAACGGGGTTCGTCGAACGAGTTGACCCGTTCGACGAACGTCGAAAGGGTTCCCCCGTTCGACGTCGAACGGGTTGCCCCGTTCGACGAATGTCGAACGGAGGCGGGGGCAAGCAATGGAAAGTTCTCCCTGCTTTCATTATGACGGATTGCAGCAATGGAGAACGACGGAGAGAGAAACAACGGATTTACCTATCTGGACAAATGAGCACTCGAAGAGGGAGAACGACGGAGAGAGAGGATGCCGGGAAGAGATTTCGTCGGGAGAGAAATAGACTGAAGCATGTTGTCGTCCGGGAGAGAGCACGTCGGAAAAGTGGCCGCCGGTCGTCGTTCGTGAGAGACCACGCTGGGAATAACTCTGCAAGCCGAAGACTGGAAGAGGAGCGGCTGAAATTAACCGGGGAGGATAGGATGAAATGAAGAAAGAGATTTTTAGGTTAGAAAGAAATTCGCAATCCCCAAAATACCCCTTTCAGTTTTAAACAATTGATTTTAAAAAGTTAAAATAAACTGAAAAATAGAAGAGGGTGCAAAGTGCTCCAAAATGCAATTTGAAGGGTGCAAAGTGCCAAAAAATTAAACTTAGGGTGCAATGTGCCAAACACCCCCATTTGGAGGGTGTTAAGTGCCAAAAATCCTATATGTCCCTAAACTATTAAAATCAGTACAAGGAGTCTACCCTCATAGGACCAATTTGAGATTACTTTGAACTAGTTTTAATAGTTTAGGGACATATTTGAATTATTTGAAAGTTTAGTGACTGATTTGAAAAAGGTCCCAAAGTTTAGGGACCAATTTGATAATTTTGCAAAAAAAATTGAATTAAGTATTAAAAGGAAAATTAATTAATTTAAAATACTATGGAGATAACTGATATGTAATATGAAATTAAGAAAATTTGTAAGGTTGTGCTAGCAGGCAACATGAAGAGGGAAAGAAATTAGTTGGTGAGTGCGGGCTGTTTTATATAGTTTTATTTATTTATATAATATTTATTTATATATAATCATGAGCCCATGGTATTCTATGATTATCATTTAATATTTTAGCTATACAAATATTTTTGGCAAAAGTTAAAAAAAATATATGTCCTTTAATTATTATTATTTTGATTATATGTCTGTACGGCATAGAAGTACAGTATATTCGACATTTCGCCTACATCCGTTTTTGAATGAATTTACTATTTTAATATATTTTATTGATTTTTAAATTTTTAACTCTCCTAGTCATCAAGAAGTTGTACATATTATTGCATCCAAAGATTTTACGGAATAGTTAATGAGGACAAAATTCAAAGTGTTGGTAAAGTTTGTTGGTGTATATTTGAAAATATAACGGGTTTAGAGACTTAACGAGTTTGTTTTGGATACCAGGATATTGAATACTTGCTCTAACACTAGAGTTTGTCTATATAATCCCGGGCAACATGGAGGTAGTTCCACTTTGACCACCACCCGAAATGCTTCGAGTGACATAACAATCTTGAAGTGAAAGCCCTAGACACTCAAAAATCCTGCTCCAAGTTTTCTTCCCCTGCTTCTCCTTCGGCGCTACCAATTTCTTGACCTAGCCATCATCTTTGCTTTGATCGGGACAACGCTCGAAGCATCTCGGTTGGTGGTCAAAGTGGAACTACATGCTCGTTGTCCCTAGCTGGGGTTATATAGGGAAACCCTAGGGTTAGAGCGAGTATCGGATATATCGGTATCCGAATCAAACCCGTTAAGTCTTCCTTGTGAGCATGTGCCACGATGAAGACACATTTGGGCACTTATAGGGTGTAAATTTTTGGATATAAGCTCAAGAGCTCGCATTTCCCCTCACCTATACAAGTTGTACGTTCTTAGCTGCCTATGGTGATCGGTCTTCGCCACACGCAATCAGACCCTTCCTTCGACAGATTGATGACAATTTTACTGATCTTTTCTTCTGTGTATTTATCGATGCCTCGGTCCCCTAGCTTTCACCTTCATGTGGCACAGTTGCAGTCTATGCTTCCAACCAACCCGTCACTAGCCCTGGCTCGAGCTTCTTTGTTCTACCTTTTCGTGCGCGTGTGCGTGTGCGTGTGTGTGTCAGTGTGTGTGCGTGTGTCTGTGCATGTTAATTTTGGATGAGTATTAATTTTTAAATATGTTTATGTTAATTACAACATGTCCAGTTTAATATAAATTATTAACATGGATAGATTTTTTGTGCTACCTTGCAGCTAATTATCAAAGATATATGACATATAAAAAAGTAGCAAATACAATTTTGAAAATACACCAACATATAAATAAGATATTCCTTACTCAATTATTTCAGTGCTAGTTTATCATAAAATTATATCAAAACTTTCTTTTCTTTATTTTATTTACAGGGATGATATAAAAAGTGCAATTTTTGACCTACTTATACTTAACGAAAAGCTGTGAAGTTTAGATTTGAGTTATATTGGTGCATTGACAGTATTTTGAGCTTCTACATACTTGAATAACTCCTATTCGTTAAGGAGGGTCTAGTTGTGCCACGCGGGCAGGAGTCAACGTCAACATTAAAATCAGATCAACAGTCAGCAACAGATCAAGAGGGTGATTCTCTATTACAGGCGAGTATCATACTCGACAGGCTATGCGACCATCCAGCATCATAGGCTAGTATCAAATATTCGACCATCCAGGCGAGCATCCGAACATCGGATCGTGGCGAACAACAACACTCGCCTAGTAGGCGACTTCTAACACTACCTCGCCAAGCTCTGCCGATGGCCACGACTGTTTGCCAGAAGATAGTCGTCAGTCAGTAAGCCTTGGAGTCAGCAGAATCAAGAAGGCAAGCTCGCAGGGTCGAGTCTTCTCGTCTGAAGACCCTTCCCTCCAAGGTTTTGTCTATAATAGCACCCCAGGGGTACCGGGAATGACATCTCAAAATCTTGTTATTTTGCCCTCTTACATCCCCTCGAGACTAACTACTCTTTGTGTGGTGTCTTCCTCGTACCTAGCTCAGTCATTGTTGGGACCTCTCTGCTACATCGTCTGAGGTCCTCTAATTATTTTTCTCACTCATCTTATCTTCATAGCCGGGTGTGCCAAACCGCTGGATCAAATAACCTCGGCTTGTACTTAGATCCGAATATTTATGCTAATAAAGAATACATAGTTATAGAATTGAAGGTGCTCTATTTTTGCATTTGTCTGCAAATAGCAAAAATGCTTGCCAATAACAAATATCTCTGTTTAAGATTTTGTTTGGGAGAACTTATTTTCACCGATCAAACGATTACGATTTGTGTGACCGCATAAATCGGACCAAACCGCTTGACCCATAAAAATAAGTACTCGATCCCAAATGGAACCTAAAACTGCGGATAATAATAAAATATGTAAATTTACTACTCAACTCTACAAAGAATCTAACAACAAACTGTTCTCCCCAAACTAAGTAATAAAATACAAAAATATTTTACTAAAAATATACTGCGAACGCAGCTTTAATTAATTCTATGTGCCTGTTTTGTAAATTGTAATCGGCTGCTTATAACTATTTATTATAAATAATTAAATTGGCAAATAAATAATATTATCATGACTAGTAGAATTTGATTTAATGACAATAAATTTAATTTGGAGTTTAATATAATGTGACGGACAACACAATTTTATTTTAGATGCTCTCGAGTCTTGATTGGTATAGGAATATTTAACATTTATTCTCAAAATAATATATATCTTTCATTCTCAAATAACTATTATACTACCATATTAATTAGAAAGTAAAATAAATCAAAGAATGCTGAACAAAAATTAGTTTAGAAATCGAGTTTGGATAAAATGCGTGATCAATGTCATAAAGAAGTTGCACCCCACTAGTTGCGACTGATGCACATTCCACCAAAGGACAACACTCTGTTAAAGGTGGAGCCTGACTGCGTTGGATGTGCTGGACATTCGACACGATTTCGCCGAAATTTTGTCAAGGGTATTATGTAATTTTTGTACATCTTTATTACGGTATGTATTTAAGCCTAATTTCGGCTTAGGGTTTCCAGAGAACTGAGAATTCGGGAAACCAAAGAAGGAGAGCGGTCGGAAGAGAGAAGCGGTGTAAGTTTCTTTGAACGTTCTTCATAGTGGATTTTCTGTGATGCGGGTGGTTGTGGTTTTTCCACGTTATTTTCTTGTGTTGTGCTCTATGTTTTTCGTTGTTGTTTTGCACTCGTTTCCCCAACACACTAAGCTAGATCCAGAAAACTCTGATGTGCGCGAATAATGAAAAACACGGAACACTAAACTTTTACTTGGTGAAACAACCGTAGAAGAAAGCAAAACCACAAGAGCACGATCGGGAGAAAATATGAGAATTTGGATTTGTATTGCTCTCGCCGAGCCAATGAATATTGATTACTTACATGTCAAAAATGGTAGCCGGATGAGTGAGAAACAGCTCCGAAAAGATAGAGATGTCAAAAAAAATATGGGAGGAAGACGCTGTTAGGCCCCTACTTCATGATATTCTTGGATCCGCCCCAACGTAAAATCACAAGTAATAATCATGTATTTAATTTCCAACTGATATATTATATATGTAAATACATTATGTATAGAAATATATATTCCCAACATAAAGATTTAATGCGCCAAAACACCTACAAAAAATCATGCACACGTTGCTGCCATGAGAAATCGACCCTCGACGCTAGGAGGGAATCGACGTAAGTCAATTTCTATTTGACGTTGTATATTTTCCTTATTCATATCGACATTCATGAATATGGAAAACGCCGCACGGCGGGAAATGCAAAATTTCATCGCTCCTAAACATCACTTTCATCTATTTTGACAATGCGACTGTCCTCTTTCATTGCCCACCGCTCCATTACCAACACACTTATTCTCACCGCTTCAATTCTCACTGCCGAAACAAACAGACCCTCGGGTAATTCTTCCTCAAACACCGTTTAAGAGAATTGTTGACGTTCAGGAGAAATCGACGGCCAAGAGAAATCGACTTTAGATCGGATGAATTCATGTGAGCTTCAATTCTCACTTTTCTGAAAAAATAAAATAAAATATTATTGTTGTGGGCTAACTCGGCGCTTCTAAATCAGTCCAAATTCGGCCGTCTTAGCCCGGGAGCGATCGAGCGCGCAATCAGTCAAAAAGTCAAAGAGTATGTACACAAGAAGATTTTGACATGGAAAAACCCCTCTGTTGGGTAAAAAAACACCATGCGAACGGATCTGTGCCGATCGAACTACACTATCTGCTTGCGGTTACAACTTTCACTGCGAATCGAGAGTGACAGACCACTTTTCGTTACACTTTGGAGGTGAGAGAGAGAATTGCTGGCTCGTGGCGGGCAACAGGCTGCTCCGCATGAGGCTTGTTTGCAGGGAGGACGTGGATGAAGGGAATACTGGTTGTCGCGGGAACTTTCTTCTTGACGCTCATCGTGGATCTAGACGGGTTTTGACGATGCAGCGATAGCTTGAAGATGGCTTGAAGATGGCCTGTAGATGACTTGAATGTGGGTTGAAGGCGGTTTGTAGGAGGAATCCGACAAGCTGTGGAGCAAAAAAAAAGTGAGAAATTAGGAGGCCTGAGACTCCTTTTATAGCCTTCGGGAGGTGGCTACGGTGGTTATGCGACTATCCGCACACCGTAACCACCAACATAATTATTTTTTAGTATAGTTAGTGGTGCGCATATTTTCCATCAAATTTGTTATATGTAGACCGATATTTTAATTAAATAATTCCCCTACTAATCATAATGGTTAGTGAGTGGTTACACATAATATGGACGGCGATGATCGCGCCGGAGAGATCGAACGGCGGGAAGGGCCGTCATGGAAGGATGACCAAACCGCCGGCGACGTTCACCGGTGAAGGGAGTTGCGGCCGGCGAGCCGTTCACTCATGACGGGAGGGCTCGCGGCCGCGGGAGGCGGGGTGGCCTGGCGCGGCCTGCCGCCCGAGCGGCGCCTTGCGGCCGCGAGAGCCGGCCGCGAGAGGTGGGGCGGTCGGGCGCGGCCGTCCGACCGAGCGACGCCTTGCGGGCGCGGGAGGCGCGGCGGCCGGGCGTGGCCGGCGTTATAGCGCCGGTCGCCCATGTGTGTGCGTAGCGGGATCGCACGCGCGGCGGTCAAATCCATGATTTCCATTATTTTTGTGGAGATCATGGAGGAGTGGGCTACGTGCACACAAATTTCTCGATAAAATCGGTTCATCCCCATCAAATATATATTTTTAATGAGAATATTTAACAAAAGATATTAAATACTATATTATTTCTTGTGAAATATATCGAAAAATCAATATCTATGCTTATCTTCCAACACGACTCCTCCTATTCCCGTTGTAGGAGAAGAAGCATCGCAGAAATTTCGTGGCCACTGATATTTATTTTATGAAAATAACAAAAATGAAAATAACGTCCAAATCCTTTATACAGCTAGCTTCCTCTTGCCGGCTTTTGGTGGTGGTGGTGAAAGCAGCCGGTTTATTTACATTATTATATATGAATGATAGACACAAGGCTTCATCCTCTATTCCTAACTATGGTTGTGAGGAATAAAAATATGATCCGGTATTTGGACATAGAAGAAGGTTCGACCCAATAGATTATAAGAGAATGGTCCTCTTATGTGGGGTTCGTGGTGCACAGTAGATCTCTGCACCGTGGGCCCCAGTATTCACCTTCCCATTAGTTGTCGAGATCATTCTTTTCATCAGTGCGAAAAGAATTTTAGGTTATACAGAGTAATATTTTGGTGTGTTACTCGCACCTTTCTTTACATGCTTTACTTCTATAGTCGTCCGATTTGTGAGCATGGAGCGGTGTATCTTTTGATGAAAATATGGTTGTTTTGAAATATGGTTGATATGAGCTTCCTTAATTTGTAAGAATTTCAGGTTGTGGATAACCGGAATTCTCTTATTCCTCACTAATTTAGTTGGAGACGTGGATGCCAAGTGTATATATATATTCGCATAAGCACGGACGGCCGGCCATTGTATCTATATTCACATAAGCACGTGTAATTTAAGTATCATTCACCACAGACGTTGGCATGTACGGTCACACGCCCCGTGCTCTCATGACATATATTCGGTGTTCTGGACTTTCTCAGGCCCACCACCATCCAAAGTCCCAGACTTGATGGTTCAACATTGAACATTTCTAGTCAGCATAAAGTCAATGACGCTCTCCTATGCCCCAACCGCACCAATTACTTTAGGTCGTCTAATCGAGCGACATAGAGCGGGTATAGATCAGCACTATCATGTTGATCAAATCGTCACACCATCAAAACGGTCGACATGACGCGGGTCGGCCTCCCCTTTCTCGTTTACAAAATACATAACCGTGTTATGTTTCAGGGCTGGCTCTCATGGTCACTATAGTTGGGTACTCCTGACTCTCAGCTCAATATGCTACTCACCTTTTCTCATGGACACAGGCTTCACAACCAAAATCAAAAGTTCTTTGGGAGCTACCGTCAGCGGTAGCACTACTGTCAGGCCGTATCAGACAGAACAACGTTTCAATCCACTTTTTGGGTGTTTTCTGGAGTTAGCCTCCAATACTCCCTGCAGCAATCCACAACACTTAGAACCCGAAAACAGCATACTCACCACGACGTGTTCTCCAGCACGCAATTAAAATAATAACTATCATCAATCCAGAACAACCTATCCGGATGGGCTTCTCACAACATGCTTATGATGTACTTCGATTACAGATTCTATATGCAAGTTTACAACAGGGGATATCACTGATCAACCCGTTAGAAATTTCCCGTTCTTCACCAATTGGTGGGGGTTTCCATGCATATGTCAAATAAGAATTTCACATGTCTAAGAAAGGAAGCTCGTTACCCTTGTAGATTTTCTTGGTGCCATAAACACAAACTTGATCTGGATGGAAACGTCCGCAGCGCTTTCCTCTCCGTGGCTCTTGTTGGAACAAAAAACTGGCCCCAACGAGAGTTCGAACCCTGGGGAGTAGCCGACACCTACTTCTCCCAATCTCAGACCCTTGACCAATTGTTGAGAACTAAAGAACTGACTCTGGGGTTTAGCACGGAGGTCCCTCTACTAAACCGGAATATCTCATAGCGCTTTCTCTCCTTAGCCAAGTGCTGAGCTAAGGATACCTCAAAAAGCACTACAAGACTTTGGAAAATGAAAAAGCTTGCCTTCTGAGGTATCATATGAGTCTATTTATAGAATCCAAACAACTAGTCTGCCAATAGCCAAACCCCGCTGTTCAAAAGGGTCATATGCAGCCCAAAGTGGTCTGTCAACAGCCAAACTTCACTGTTCTGAAGAGCTAAATGCAGACCTCCAAGGGTATTCAGGTAATTTTACCTCTGGTCCACACTGGGTGTGAGGCTTCTCGTAAACCTAAGCGGAATCCCTCCCGCCTACTTCCTTAATCTGACCGGACCATCCTAGGCCCATGAAAAACCGTCTAAGCACTAGTGCGTCAAGAGCGAGAGAAGCTACACTCAACGACTTAGGACAAAAAACATTGAGAGCGTTGAGTGAAGGAGCTGCACTCAACGCCTCAAGGCAAAGAGTGGTGAGAGCGTCGAGAGTGAGAGATGCACTCAACATCTTAACGCAGAAGATGCCGAGAGCGTCGAGAGCGAGAGCTCCACTCGACGCCTAAACTCAGAAGATGCTGAGAGCGTCGAGAGCGAGAGCTCCACTCGATGTCTTGGGGGCAAAAAGGGCTGAGAGCATTGAGTGAAAGAGCTACACTCAACGCCTTAGGTTCAGAGAGCGTTGAGTAAAAGAGCTACACTCAACGCCTCAGGCTTTTCACCTACCCAGGTGGAATCCTTTCCGCCTGCCCTGGCGAAAGGCTCTTAAGTTAACTCCCTTGGGGGAAAAACTCACTCAGCGAATATTGGGTTGTACACAATCCCCGCTCTTTGGGAGTGAGTCCTACGTTCGGAAAGAAAAGTCCAACCCCTAATATTTGTTGAGTGCTTGCTGACCTGAAAGGGAATCTTTTGCAAGTCCCACCTCGGCCCTATATATATATATATGTCAGGGCATGTCTCCAAGACTTCATTCCACTTGTTATAGCTTATCACCTGAGCTCTTGCATTTCTTCGAAAATGTATGCCAAACGAGCTGCGAAACCGCTCTCGCAAGAGGTCCAGGATCATCTTGCCACTACTCGGGCAAGGGCTCTCGCCGACCATGCTAGGTTCGCCCCCTGGCTTATGGGAAAAAGGTCATCAAACTTGGTGTATCAGTGAAATAAAGCCAATTCGCTTCTGCGAGACCATTCCAAGAACGAGCCAGCCTCACTGACCCTAACCCCTGCCCGCGAGGAGCCAGCTCTTCTGCCAGAGGATCTTTTCTTGCCCCACCTTTTGGCACTAACCCTCAAAGCGGGCCTGCCGTATTGATAGACTACCTTTCTCACAGGAGACGGTTCCGAAAGATGTCGATGATGCCCCTCCGATGAATATTGAGTCAACTCGGCTTCCTGATAAAAATTTACAGTCGGTCTCGGAGGCTGCCACTTCAATTACCCGGGTTAAGCCTGTGAATGCTCCCGGTAACTTTCTCACCTGACTTTCGCTTTTACTGGCTTGCTTTTTCCTTCTTTCATTTTCATATCTTTCTGCAGTATCCACTTCCGGGACCCGGGGTATCGTCAGCCCGAGACCTAGGACTCTTACCTCCAAGGATCCTGTTGAAGTATTAGACCAGGCGGCCTGGCGGTCTAGTCTGGCGGGTTATTGACCGCGCGGTGTAGCGGTTCCTTTCCAGCAGGTTCGTGTTCAGACTGTTGTTGTTTGTAGTCGGTGCAGTCTGACGGTCTCTCTCAGAAGCTTGGAGACCGGGCGGTCTAGCGGTCTCCTATTGCGGCATATTCTCTTCCTGCTGGAGTTGCCGAGCGGTTAGCCCATTTGTCTAACCGCGCGGCCTGTGCGGTCTCTTTTATTTCTAGCCGCTCAGCCCTGTAATTTTTTAGTCCCACATTGTTTGTTTGTGCTCTCTCCTTTCTCCTCCATTCTATAAAAGATAGGTCATACATTTGTAAATGATATCTTTTTGGATAAAAAAACTTTCAATTATTCAAATTTCTGTCTGCTTGTTAGCTGCTTGTTAGTTGCGTGTTTGCTACTTTTACATGGTATTAGAGCCCACGATCGATTCGACCTGATTCTATCTTTGGCTCTTCTGTCCGTGCGGCTTGTCCAAGCGGCTTCTTTGCCTTGTCGCTGGCCTGTTCGCGCGACTCCCTTCGGTCTTTTCTCAACCTGTTCTCACGGGTCCTTTGCTTCCTCTTCTCTCTATTCGCTCGGCCTCTTTCAGTTCGCGTGACCTCTTTCCCTGTGCCTTGGTCTGCTTCCTAGCCGCTGGTGTTCTGCCACCGTGCCATTGCAACTTCTTCTCTTTAGCCCGCTGCGATTTCATCCTTGTTCGCTGCAGTCTCCTTCTCATGTCGCGGCGTCCTCCTTAGGTCGTGCAGCTTTCTCTCTTTTTTCTCTCCCTACGGCTTCTCTTCTATTCGCACGGTTTCCTGTCTTCTCTATGGACAATTTCGGTCTCTCCACCCCCGTTATCTCTACCTCCACCACCCTTGCGGCTCCTCCTCCTCCTACTCATTCTGGAAAACTTGGCATGCTTTCTAAACTTGTTGGCTCCAACTATATAGATTGGAGCGTTTCTTTCACCTTTCTTCTACGCTCTCAGCGCAAGCGTCATCACCTCATCGATGACCCTCCTTCTCTTAACTCTGCTCAATTTGATGACTGGGATACGAGTGATGCGCTTGTCCACACTTGTCTGGCCCACCGCCTTTCTGATGAGTGTCTTCCCGTCATTCGCCATGATGAGACGGTCACGGCTGCTTGGCTTCACCTAGCTGCTCTCTATTCGAAGGGGGGGTCAGACGTCCCGCATTTATACTCTCTATACGGACCTCTTCGCCTGCCCTTCCATGTCTCCTACTGCGGATTATCAGCAGGTTCAGGCTCTTGGCGCAGAGATCCTCCAGAATCGCCCCTTCTCCGCGGACTTGGCCGAGCAGCACAAACACTTGCAGGAACTCCTGGTTGTTTGTTATCTTCTCTGCCTTCCTGAATCCTTTGATATGATCCGCCAGCAGATCCTGGGTGAGGCGGAGTCTCCCACTTTGGATGCCACCGTGTCTCGCATTGCCGCTGTTACTTTGCTGCTCCAGCATCCTCTGCTGTCCTCCCCTCCTTCCCAGGACTCCTATGCTCGCCACACTCAGCGGGGGGGGCTAGTGGTTGCAGCCACTCAGGCGGGCATGGTTCGTCCAGGCTCCTCTGCTCTCACTGTGGTCGTACCAGCCATTCTGTTGACCGTTGCTGGCAGAAACATCCTCATCTTCGCCCTTCCGATGATGCATCTTCCTCCACCCCCACCTCCTCTCGGCTGTCTGCCTCTGTGGCCACGACTTCAGGTAGTGCCCACGTCGTTACCTAAGGTAAATGGCTGATTGACTCTAGTGCTATAAATCACATAACTGGCAACCCTCGTTGCTTCTCTCTCCTTGAAATGCATGACCGATTGCCCCCGGTTCGTGTGGCGGATGGTTCACCCTCCCCGGTTCATGGAACGGGCATGGTTCAAGTCACCCCGTCGCTTCGCTTGGAGGACACTCTCTATGTCCTGAAGTTCTCGTGCAATTTATTATCTGTTACTACTTTATGCAAGCAACTTCAGTGCTCCGTCTTATTCACTCCCACTTCTTGTTCTTTCCATGACCCAAGGACCCATCGGACGATTGCTACTGGGACTGAGAGCGGCGGCCTCTACTTCCTCGATAATGTTTCCGCTCTGTCCTCCTACTCTTCCTCCTCTACAGATCTGCTTCAATGGCATCTTCGCCTTGGACATCCTCCTCCTCGGATTCTTCAACAGCTTCTGCCCCACTTAACTCTGACCAGTCCTCCGCTCAACTGTGATGCGTGTCAGCTTGGCAAACATCATCGCTCCTCCTTCCCCCCAAAGCAAGGTCGTGGCTCCTCTCGCCCGTTTGATCTCATCCATTCTAATGTCTGGGGTCCTGCTCCTACCCTCACCATTGGTCGGGGTAGTTCCTACTTTGTAACTTTTATTGATGATTTTTCTAGATGTACATGGGTGTATCTATTAAAAGAATGCTCTGAACTCTTTTCTGTCTGACAATCCTTTTATTATATGATTCAAACTCAATTTGACATTTCTATTAAAGTCTTTCGCTCTGATAATGATAAGGAATATCTTAGTCATGAGTTTTCCTCCTTCTTTCTACAACATGGTCTGGTTCATCAGACCACCTGTGTTTACACCTCCCAGCAAAATGGGGTGGCGGAGCGTAAAAACCGTCACCTCCTTGATGTCGCTCACACTCTCATGAAGCAGATGCAAGTGTCTCGCTCCTACTGGGGCTACGATGTGCTCCTCTCCTACTATCTCATCAATCGCCTTCCCTCCACGGTTCTCCACGGCCAGACCCCCTTCTCCATTATATACCCCAGCAAGGAACTATTTCCTCTCCCTCTCCGTGTCTTTGGGTGTACGTCTTTTGTACACGCTCCATCCACTACCCGCGACAAGCTTTCCCCCGGTTCCACCAAGTGTGTCTTTTTGGGGTACTCTACCACTCAAAAAGGCTATTGTTGTTTTGACCCCGTTCTGCGCAAACAATTTGTGTCCGCAGACGTGACCTTCTTTGAGAATGCATCATACTTCTCTCTTGAATCCCCTCTTCCTCCTGATGTCTCTGCTTCTCCACCATCTCTCTCCGTTCCTTCCACGCCTATCGACGTCTCCCATCTTACCTCATATCCTCCTCCATCTCCTCCTCTGTCCATCCTACCCCCTCCACCTTCTCCCTCTTCTCCGCAGCTGTCTCTCTCTAGTCCTGGTCCAGTCTTCTCCGCCACGGACACTCCGGTCACTGAGGCACTCGTCGACCTGGATCTTCCAATTGCTCTTCGCAAAGGGGTGCGGGAGTGTACTCAACACCCTCTTGCGGCAGTTATTTCCTATGATCAGCTATCTCCTTCTCGCAGGTGTTTTGCCTTGGCTATCTCAACTACTGCCACTCCCCGCACCTACCAGGAGGCTCTTGCTATTCCTCATTGGAAATCTGTCATGGATGAAGGGATGGCTATTCTTACTGAACGGGGTACTTGGACCCTTGTTCCTCCACCAGTGGGTACTGATGTGGTTGGCTGTCGCTGGGTGTTTGTTGTGAAATTTCGCCCTGACGGCACTATGGATCGCTACAAGGCCCGGCTGGTGGCCAAAGGCTTCACTCAGACTTATGGCATTGATTACTTTGATACTTTCTCTCTGGTTGCTCGCCTCAGTACCATCCGGGTTCTTCTCTCTGTGACTGTCAACAGGAATTGGGCTATTTCCCAGCTTGATGTTAAGAATGTCTTTCTCTATTGGGATCTTCAGGAGGACGTCTACATGGAGCAACCTCCTGGGTATGTTTCTCAGGTGGAGACAAGAGTATGTTGTTTGAAGAAGGCCATTTATGACCTGAAGCAGAGCCCTCGGGCGTGGTTCGACAAGTTCAGTGGCATTGTGGCTACCATCGGCTTTGCAAGGAGTTCGGCCGATCACTCCTTATTTATTCGCAAAACCACCTCGGGACTGGTGGTTTTGGCAGTGTATGTGGATGATATTTTTCTTACTGGCGATGACCAAGCTGGGGTGGACTTGACGAAGAAACACCTCCGTCAACACCTGGTCACGAAGGATATGGGCTCCCCGAAATACTTTTTGGGGATAGAAATCTCTCGGAAGCTTGACTCGTTGGTTCTCTCCCAACGGAAGTATGCTCTTGATCTTCTACAAGAGGCAGGATTGACAGGTGCCAAATCGGCCCGGTTGAAAGATATTGTACCTAAACACCTAGAGGGGGGGGGGTGAATAGGTGACTTGAATCTTTTTAACTTTTTAAGGCAGAATACAGAATTTAACACAGCATTCTATCTACTTTATCACAGCACACATTCAACAATCACAGATTTCCACAGCACACAGTAGACACACAGTTTTATAGTGGTTCCCCAAGGTTTTGGTACATCCACTTTCCCCCTTCGCCTATCTAGCAGTGTACTAGATTCGGCCCAACTTCTCCACTATCTCAGATCCTCAGATCTTACAGTCAGAACCCACAACACAGGTTCCTACACCTCAAGCCCAAGGCCCTACAACTCAGCTTCTTCACAAAGCCTACACTCAGCCACCAAGGCCTACACTCAGCCACAACAGGCCTACACTCAGAGATTTCAATCTCCTACACTCAGGCACTCAAGCCCTACACTCAGCCTTTATAATTACAGGCTTACAAGACTCAGATCCCTAAGGATCCTACAAGATAATTTGAATACAAAATATATACTCAATCAACTCAGGAACAAAAGAGAAGAGTTGTGAGTTTCTTGATGAGTTCTTGGAAGAACTCAGCTGAAATCAATCTGACTTGGCTTTCTTCAAAGCTTCTTGAATATAGAACTCAATAAGATTGACCTCCTCTGCAGTTGATCTTTGATCTCTGCTACTTAAGATTAAGAACAAATCTGAACCCTTCTTCTCAGCCTGGTTCCAACGGCTGACTTCTTGGATGGAGCTCTCTTTCTCCAACTACTTAGATCTTCACTTGATAGCTAGATCTTCTTTTTATTATTTGTACAACTTGGACAACCACAATCTGTAGACAGCATAAGCCTATTTATAGGCCTTCTTCATGGTAACCTGCTCGTCCGGTCCATAATAGATTTCTAACAACTCTGACAGGTGCAGTAGACCGGCTGGAATGACAGCTGTCAAGTCATCCAGTCAGTTCTTGAAAATTCTGTAACTGTCTGAAAGTGTCGAGACTGTCTGTCTTTAAGTGTCGACACTTATAGACCAAGTGTCGACACAAGTTGACTAAGTGTCGGCACTAGCCTACAAGGTGTCGACACAACTCCTTGTGTTGTAGATTTTATATCTCGACACTGCTTCTTCTTCATGTGTTGACACTGATAATGTGTGTCGACACAAGTTCTTGTACTTCAGTATTTTGCTGAATTCTTCTAAGTGTCGACACAACACCTTTGTGTCGACACATCTTCATGTGTTGAACTTGCTGAGTGTCGACACTTCTTCCTGGTGTCGACACATGTCTTCAGTGTTGATACTTGCTGAGTGTCGACACAGCTCCTTGTGTCGACACATTCTTCTTCTGTTGAGACTTTTGCTGAGTGTCGACACATCTCCTTTGTGTCGACACTTGTACTTAGAATATTCTTGAACTTTGCTAAGTGTTGACACAGCTCCTTGTGTCGACATTTTCTTCAAGTGTTGAGTCTTCAGCTAAGTGTCGACACATTTTTCCTTGTGTCGACGCTGTCTTCAAGTGTTGACTCTTCTGCTGTGTGTCGACACATTGTTCTGGGTGTCGACACTTGTACTTAGTCCCTGCTGACTTTTGCTGAGTGTCGACACAGCCTCCAAGTGTCAACACTTTCTGATGTAGACACAGTTCTTCTAGGTGTCGACACTGCTGTTAAGTGTCGACACTGCTTCACTGCACTTTACTTCATTGAGTGTCGACACAGCTCCTTGTGTCGACACTTTCTGTCTGGTGTCGACTCTACATCTCTGGTGTCGACACAATGACTCCAAGTGTCGACACTGCTTGCCTGGGTGTCGACACAAGTCTTCTTAAGTGTCGACACTTTCTCTCTGGGTGTCGACACATGGACTTAGAAACTTTTCCATCTTTCCTGCAAATACTTAACCTGTACAAGTAAACTCAAAACACACCAAATACATTTTGATGTATATCATTGAGTTGGGTGAGGCTTCTTCAAATCAGGTACATTAGAACCAATGTACCCAACAATCTCCCCCTATTTGGAGAAGTCATAACCCTTAGTCAATGATATACACCATACAGAATAAAATCAAGTATGATGTAAAACAGGATTATGTAATCAGGAAAGAACATCACATGTATTAAACAAACAGGCATATGCAGATAACATCTCAGAACAATTATGAAATAGATTTAAAACACATCATATTGTTCTCATAACTTTGTAATATTCATAATACAAAAGTTTTACATAGTGTTAACATCAAAAGATTACATAGTAAACTTAAGAAAATTTCTATGCTATTTTTGTTCAGCCTCCTTAATCACAATCTCTTTTCCAGACTGAATCTTGGCTTGAACAGGAGCTTCAGCAACTTCAGCATCAGCTGGCTTCTTGCCTTTCAGATCCTTTTTCTTTAGCTCTTCTGCTTTAATCTTTTGCCTTTCAAAATAATGATAAGGCTTGGGAAAGTACTTGCTAGGCTCCTGGGCAGTAGGAGGTAGCTTTCCCAACTTGGCCTTTCTCCTGTATTGGACTATGGCTTCTTGCCTTGACTCATGTTTCCTTCATTCAAGTTCAGAAAACCATTTATTTCTGTCTTGTATATTATCTTTTGCAGCTTTCCATGCAGTTAGGATAATATTTCTTGAATTAGGGCTCCACTGCTCAAAGTCAGGTCTTTGTTCAGCTTGCTCCCTGAACCTCTTCTTAGACAATCTGGTTTCTTCTTCTTTCTTCATAGCTTCTTGCATAGCTTCAGAAACTGGCTGAACAACTTTCTCTAGGATAACCTTCTGAGTACCATCAGGTGGACTATACATGGTCTGGATATCAGCATGTACCATCTCAAAATCTGGAGGAGGGTAGATGACTTGAGCCACTTCAGGTTGCTCCCCTCCTAGATATGCAGGATTAATCCCAGATTCTGCAACATTATCATCATCACAAAGAGGAGGATATCCAAGTGTAGCTCTGATAGAATTAGAAATCCATTTAGCATGATCAGAGCTGGCTTTGACTAACACTCTCTCCCCCTTTATGACTTCTCTAACCATGTGATCCCTCAGATCATCCTTTTGAAATCTTATTTGAGCATCCAAATAGTTGACTCCATCTTTAAAGAAAGGTTTTAACCTTTGGAGCTTTTTTGTAATGACCTTCTGAGAGTCTTGTATGGCAGTCTTAACAGCAGTTATTTCTTTTTGGAATGCTTTGTCAAATGCTGCTTTAGCTGTAGCATTAGCTGGAGTCTGCCCTGCAGCTAGATTCTTCATCTCTGTTACTATGGCATTGTGAGAAGCAGTCAAGTTATCATTCATTCTAATTTAATTTTCAAGTACATAGCCTTGCTTGACTTCAAGTTCATCCACTTGAGCTTTTATCTTCTCCTGATGTGTAGCCAAGTACACCACTGTATTCCCTCCCTTGTGGAAGCAGTCAGTCATCTCCTTCTTATTAAGATTCATTTCAAATCTTATAGACTTTATATCCTGTGCCAGATCAAACTGCAATGATTTTTGCACTTCATCCACATACTTCTCAATGGCCTGCCTGTGCTCATCAAGCTTAATTTGCATTGCAACCATTAGAGCACTATAATCAACAGTAGGTGCTGGCTGTGATATAGGTTGTGGTGCAATAGTTTGTAAGGCCTTCTTATAATTCTGACTCCTTCTCTTGAATACTTGAAATTTCTTTTTCTTTGCCATTGCAGCTTCCTCATCTTCAGAAGCTGAGGAGCTAGCAATTTCTACCCTCTCCTTAGGGCTTGGGGGTAACTCCTTCTGCACTTCTAGTCCCTTCTCAGGCTCTTGTCTTGCAGGTTCTTCATGAATTTGTAGTTGCTCCCCCTCAACAGGAGCATTCTCCCCTTCAGCAGCAGCAGTTTCCTTGTCAAAATCTTCTTGATCCAGATTAAGAAATAAATCTTCCATTGTAATTTCTTGTTGAGAATGGGCAGGAGAAATTCTTTGCTCATCTACCACTGGATCAGATACAATTTGAACTTCAACAGATGTGTCTTCCATGACAACATCTGGTAGTTGGCTATCCAGCTGAGTTTGCTGATGAACATGAACTAATGGATCAGATAAAACAGTATCCACTTTAAGAAAATCTAAAACATTAAGCTCAGTGATTACCTCTAGGATGATGTTGGTTGCTTGCTCACTCTCAAGAGGAGTTGGCTCTTCCACTACTAGTGGCTCCCCCTGGACTGAATCCTGCTGTAAGGGGCTAGTTGGTGGTAGCTCCCCCTGCCTCTCAACAGTATCTTGTTGAACTGGAGATTTCACAACAGTCTCTTCTTCATTCTCATCAGGTGAGAAGACAACTTGCTCTTCACTATCAGAGCTGCTAGAGGACACTTGAGCCACTGGGGCAGTTTTCTTCTTCTTCTTCAGTGGAGTTTCCTTCTCAGGAGTTGGCATCTCCTTAGTCAAAACTCTGTCCCACCTGGAGAATATCCTCATGTCCATTTTCCTCATGTGATTGATTTTACTGCTAGCAGCTTGACTCATAACCTCTGGTATGCTACCAGCTAGGTATAGACTTAAGATCCTACCCAAGTTGGGTTTCTTCAAACTTTCCTTGATCTTTTCAAAGACTATAACAGACCAATCTGTTCTCAAAGTGAAGATGATCCTTGTCATAATACTGAACATATGGGCTAATACCCTATCATGCCCTCCTGGCTTACTTAGGATCACTTTGCCTACAATTTCAGAGAGGAATTTCCCCTGACTGTTCATGCCCTTCCCATTAAACACTGATCCAATTTTCATCTTAGAATCCAGACCACACCATGTCAATGCATCTCTGGTCCTGGAAGCAGTAACCTCTTCTTCTTCCTTGGTTCTAGGCAGGTTTAAAACCTTTCTCAAACTTTTGGGAGAGACTTTCACCTTTTCTCCATGTACCCTGGATTTGATCTTGAATCCAGATTCGTCGATTTTAGCTCCATTCAGAAATTCTAACACTTCCTTCTTCCAGATCTTTGTAGGCTCTGAAATAAGAAATTCCAACCCCAAGTCTGCAACTAGGGTTATCACATTCTTGATTTCTGGGTCTGCATCACCAAACGCGTCGCGCACCAGTTCATACCCTTCATTGACGTTCTCCTCAAGCTTTGGCGCCATTAGGGTTTGAAGAATTTGACTGGAGAGAAGAGAGGTGTCGACACACAAGTTTGGTCTCGAAACTTTTGAAAGCGTGTCGACAGACTAAGGCAAAATCCTATTTATACCTTTCTAGGTTTGAAGATGAAAAGGCGGGTTAACTATCTTAAATTGTGTCGACACTGTCGATAAGTGTCGACACTGACTTATAATGTCTCGACACCGATGTGTCGACACAAGTTTAGTCAACATATATATGTGTCGACACTTGTTTATGTGTCAACACCACATGACTCGACATTTAGTCGAGACTTTACTTAGATAATACTGAGTAAACTCTAAGTGTCGACAACACCTTGGATGTGTCGACACCTACAGGTCATGTGTCGACACTAATTTTTCTGAAGTGTCGACACCAACTTCCTAGATGTGTCGACACCTTTTCACTGAAGTGTCGACACCAATTTTCTGTGTCGACACAGATATCTCTGTGTGTCGACACCTTTTTACTTAGCCATTTTTATAAACTTATTCTAATTTTATCATACTTAATTCAATTTTAAACCTATTGAACTTAGTTTCTTCTATGGGCTTAGTATACATATCAGCTAGTTGATTATCTGTTTTAACATATTCTAATAAAATATCTTCTTTCTCTACATGCTCCCTAAGAAAATGATATTTTATTTCAATATGTTTAGTTCTACTATGGGAAACAGGATTATGCGCAATTGATATAGCACTTGTAGAATCACAAAAGAGTGGAGTTCTACTTACCTGAATTCCATAGTCCTCAAGCTGATGTTGTATCCATAAAAGTTGAGCACAGCAACTTCCTGCAGTCACATATTCTGACTCTGCAGTGGAGATAGCCACACTTGTTTGTTTCTTGCTACTCCATGAAATCAGTCTTCCACCTAGGAATTGACAGGTTCTAGTTGTGCTTTTTCTGTCTTCTTTGCATCCTGCAAAGTCTGCATCTGAATAACCTGTTAGTTCAAAATCCCCATTCCTAGGGTACCAGAGGCCTAGATAGGGAGTGTCCTTTAGATATCTCAATATCCTTTTGACTGCTGTCAAATGAGACTCCTTAGGGCAGGCTTGATACCTTGCACAGACACATGTAGCATACATGATATCTGGTCTACTTGCAGTCAAATATAATAGGGAGCCAACTATCCCTCTATACAAAGACTCATCTACAGGCTTCCCTGCATCATCCTTGCTAAGAGACATACTTGACCCCATAGGAGTCTTCATGGTACTGGATGAATCCATACCATACTTCCTTATGAGTTCTAGGGTGAACTTAGACTGACATATGGATAAACCATTCTCAGTATGTCTTACTTGGAGACCCAAGAAGAACTTAAGTTCTCCCATACTACTCATCTCAAATTGTCCTTGTATAGTTTTGCAAACTTTTTGCAAAGACTACTTTCAGTAGACCCAAATATTATGTCATCTACATATATTTGGACTAGTATAACTTTGCCTCTGGATTCCCTAAGGAATAGAGTCTTATCTATTTTCCCCCTTGTGAACTTATTCTCAATGAGGAAACTAGACAGGGTTTCATACAAAGCCCTAGGGGCTTGCTTTAACCCATATAATGCTTTCCTAAGTATATAGACATGATTAGGTAGAGTTGAATCAACAAAACCTGATGGCTGTTTCACATAGACTTCCTCTTTTAGATTACCATTCAGAAATGCTGACTTGACATCCATTTGGTAAACTTTAAATCCTTGAAAGGTTGCATAGGCCAGGAACATCTTTATGGCTTCTAGTCTGGCTACTGGAGCAAAGGTTTGATCAAAATCAATACTTTCTTCCTGCATATATCCTTTAGCAACCAATCTTGCTTTGTTCTTAATGATGACTCCATGTTCATCCATCTTGTTCTTATAGATCGACTTGGTCCCAATTATGTTGTGGTCTTTAGGTTTAGGAATAAGTTCCCAGACCTTGCACCTCTTGAAATGATTCAACTCTTCTTGCATTGCCTCAATCCAATGAGGGTCTAGGATGGCTTCTTCAAAACTTTTTTGGTTCAACTTGGGATAGA